>JAOUWY010000015.1:14140442-14154382 GCA_025728095.1 Prietella phreatophila | reverse complement strand
ACATGCAAACTCCGCACACACATGGCCCCGGCGGGAATCGAACCCCGGACCCTGTAGGTGTGAGGCGAACGTGCTAACCACTAAGCCACCGTGTGCCCCACCTGAGTTTATTTAAAGCCAAATTAAAGATGGAAATCATGTGCAGCTCCTGCTTGGTTGGAATGAAAACCTGCACCACTGACTGATAAGATTTGCGGATAAGATTGGGCACCTCTGCTCCAAACTGTAATCCTAGTTTTTGGCCATGGACTTGGTCGTATATGCTGATATACAGGATGAGCTGATAATTGTGACTCTTGAACATTACATACCGTATATTTTCAGTCTATAGAGTGTCTTCATAAGTTCAATTCCACTACACTTTGTTTCATTCACACCATTCAGCACCTGCTGCTGATATTTCAGCAAAAACATTCACCCTCACTGGGCTTGATCTATAGATTGTACAGTGTTCAGTTTTTGTCACTTTGATTCACTGCATGCTGAATCCAACACTTGCTGACACATGAGACCCCTGCTTCAAATAGATGTTTTCAATAGAATCAGAAGTCTTGCTCGGTTTTTTTTTGTTTGTTTTTTTTTTTTTTGTTTAACCTTGTGTGTGATTTTAATCACAGTTCTAGTAAGCGATTTAATAAAACTGTAAATGGATCCACACAACTCTCCACAGTTCTTTATTTACATGGTATACCTACTGATTTTAGTTTTCTTCTTTTTTGAGTTTATTTTAAATGTTCTAATTTGTCACAGTTTGATTTTACAACTACGTTTCACACACTTTCATTTCCCCAACCTTCCTTTTATCATCTCACTGCCCATCTTGCATGTTTTGCAACTTGTGTTAAGGAATATGGGAGTATGCCGTCACTCAGCATTTTCAGCCAGAACCTGCATCCAAACTTGGTTTGTGCTGGTTCACTCTTGGCTAGAGCACTGCCTCTCCCCCACCCACCCCTGCAATCACTTGTCTGAGACTCATTTCACAAGCCAGCACCACGCCACATACCTTTCTATCTTCAAGGAAAACTTGCACTATAACCACAGCCTTCTCTTTCTCTCTGTGTTTGTCTCTCATCTGTTTCAGCTTACAAGAGGGGAGATATCTGTTGGGTCACAAATCCGGTGAGGCTTTTTTGACCATATTCAAAGCTAGTGATGGAAAGAAGCCCACTCGCAGTGTCTATGACCTCCAGGCTGTCCACTGTGGACCTCCAGTAATCCCAGAGGCCAAAGTCCCTTGGGTTCCTGTGGATCCCTTCCATCTTATGCCATTTCACAAGAAATACTGTAGACCTCCATGTACCTTCCCTCCACGTCCACGCATACAACCTAAGGTAGAACCAGCAGCATAGTTCTTTCTGAATTAGTTCCTGCTAACCTATGATTCTCTCACAGCTATGAGAGTATCTACTACACAATGGATAGCATACCAGTAAAAACAGTATTCCTTTTTTAAAGGAAATCCCGCTATGTAGTCTCTTCTGAACTGTGATCATTGTAGTCAACCCCTGTCAGCTGAGAGCACATACATGCATGCCCATTTCTCTTATCAGATGGGCGGCACTGCCTATCATTCCATTCGCATGCTCCAGAAATAACAGAAACAGCTAAAACATGTTGGCTTGTGCGTGGGGATTGGTGGATACCCAAATTGGGGAGAAAGTGGGGGAAAGTTTTCGCAATAAATGTGGTATGTTAAGAATAGGGTTTTACAACAGTTAAGTTGAAAAAATTTTTAGTGACATGGCCCGAGCTCAGTGAGGAAGATATATATTTAAATATATTCATTTAGCAGATGTTTTTTATCCAAAGTGACTTACACATGAGGGGAACACAAGCAAAGCTATAATTCAAGCAGAGAACAATGCATGTTGTGCTGTCATACAAGATTTTAAAATGAATGTTAGAGGAGCAAAGTGCACCGAGTAGAGGTGTAAGTGCACATTTTTCTTATATTATTATTATTTTGGTGGGGACAAGTTAGTTGTTAGTTAAGTGTTCACGGAAGAGGTGGGTCTTTAGCGGTTTTTTGATGATAGTGATTCTGCGGTCCGGATTGAGGATGAAAGTTCATTCCATCACTGATGGACAGTCAGTTTGAAGTTTCTGGACCATATGCCTCACTGAGTAGGTATGACTAAGCGTCGGTCATTAACTGATCACAGGTTGCAGGATGGAATATAAACCTCAAGAAGAGTGCTGAGGTAGGGGGGTGCTGTTATGTGTAGTTTATGTTTATATTTTAGAGTTCCTCAATCACTGCTAATATTCTAAAGTACTACACTATACTTCTATTTCCAGACTAACCTGATAGAAGCGGTGTTGCCAAAGCAGTTTGACCCTCTGAGCTTTATCTAGCTGAACATTAGACCCAACAAGTTAGATAGGAAATACATCGAAATGCACATAGATTAAAAAAAAAAAAATAATTACATAGAAGCACAATAAAATAAATAAATAAATCATTTAGAGCAAAAGAAATACATATAGATCCCTCATTTTGCTGAAACAAAGTTTAGTTTCATATCTAAGAAACAAAACAAAAAATATATATATTGCATTGCAACGAAACATTCGCAGCTAAACATTTAAGCTAAGTATTGCAGTTAGCTGCAATGGAAACCAAGCACACGTCACTCTGACAGATTAAATTAGGACACTGAATGTGCAGCTATGAGTGAGAACTGTGTACTATGATTTTGTTGACTAGTTATCAGCTGATTATTCGTCATTCCTTCCTTAACCTTTTAACTGTTTCTTACACACACAATCCTTCAGACAGGAGGATGTAAAGGAGCAAGGCCGGGTAACAGCATGACTGCATCTGCTCAAGGGAGGCAAGGCTCAGCAGGGACGGCCAGTAAAAAGCAGAAGAAAAAGAATAGGAAAAAAAACAATGGACAAATAAAAACACACGTACAGAATGAAGAAGGACATGCAAACTGAATAAATAAGTGATGAGGAGTAACATCTGTTGCAGGTGATGTTTTATTTATTTTTTTCTGATGCTTTACTCGGGCGCACGGTGGCTTAGTGGTTAGCACGTTTGCCTCACACCTCCAGGGTCCGAAGTTTGCATGTTCTCCCCGTGTTGCAGGGGTTTCCTCCGGGTACTCCGGTTTCCTACCCCAATCCAAAGACATGCATGGTAGGCTGATTGGCGTGTTTGAAGTGTCCATAGTGTATGAATGGGTGTGTGAGTGTGTATGTGATTGTGCCCTGCGATGGACTGGCACCAGGGTGTACCCCGCCTTGTGCCCGATGATTCCTGGGATAGGCTCCAGGTTCCCCGCGATTCTCTGCGACCCTGAAGAAGGAATAAGCGGTAGAAGATGGATGAATGATTCTTTATTCATGTTTGCTTCAGTGGAGCAGTTGGAATCTGGATTTGAGTTGGAGTTAAAAAGTAACTCCTTGACCATAAAACAATATTTGCAATGTAAAGAGTAATCTACCAGTAAATATTTAGTATTCCTGCATTTTCTCAAATGTCATTTATTTTTCAATTTGTAATTAAATGTTATTTTTGCTATGTCATATTAAATCTTGGTGTGTGCTTTCTATATATTTTGCAAAAAGCCCAAGACCTATGTCACTTTGATTGTGGAAGTCTACTTTACTTGTTTACCTCATTTCTTTTTGCACAGTGATGTGTACAGTGATTTGTCCTCCAGAAACAATGGACCTCATATTTGAGTTGTATACAAACACATTCATTTGTAAATTGTTTGCAGGATTATCCAGTTTTCTAAAGAGCTCCTGAGTTTATGCAAATTTTGGTATAATGAGACTCACAAATGTGAACAGGCTTGTGCGAGTTACTGCAAATTTCTTTATGGAAAACATTGACAAGAATTAATAGATTATTTATTTCAATTGTACACACAAGTTTAGTGCTAATTTTGTGAATTTCAGTTAAATTAGGACAAAATAAATGGTGAGTTGGTGTGTGCTTGTGATAGCTGATATGCTACAGCAGCTGAGCTGCATTATTGGAAGATTTAGTGCTTAGGAGATACACTTTCACTGTTTACTCATTTTGAGTTTTGTAGCGGTCACGGATTATGAATCAGCTTTGTTGTGAATACAATTGCCATTTTTTCAACATAAGCACGTGAGCACGAAGAAAATAAGCGTTATAAAAACTTTACTATGTCTGTGAGTTTTTAGTTCAGCTTGGCCTAAGAAAACAATTTATACATAACTTAAACTTACTAAAATATTGATAAATAAGTCCAATTGAAAGTACTTCGGCCCTGTGTGTGTGGAGTTTGCATGTTCTCCCCGTGCTGCAGGGGTTTCCTTCGGGTACTCCGGTTTCCTACCCCAGTCCAAAGACATGCATGGTAGGCTGATTGTACCAGGGTGGTACCCCGCCTTGTGCCCGATGTTCCCTGGGATAGGCTCAAGGTTCCCCGTGACCCTGAACTGGAGTAAGTGGTAGAAGATGGATGGATGGAAATACATGATTCATGGTGGGCTTAAAAAATTAAAAGTGATGCTTTGTCCTCAGTGCTGATGTGTTTGAAGTGGCCGTAGTTTGCTTGCAGACTTTTATGTATCTGATGTTCTCACATTCAAAAGCTAATGATTAGTTTGAAACCTGCTATTATAAGACTTGGTTTTGCTCTCATAAGCTGTAATCAAACACTAAAGGTGTATTTTGGTGTCTAGTTTAAACACAAACTGTAAACAGTAAGGGTGTGTACCTTCAGTGAAAGTAGATTATTAATAAACATTTGTGCAAGTATTATTATTAATCTAATCTTTCTTGCTCAATATTTCCTTTCTTACTCATAAAACTTACTCATACGATACAATTTTGAGTTCTAAAGACCTGCTTCATGTAAAGCTTTTAAACCGTGAAAATGAGCATGCCCAAAAGGCAGGCTTGTGTTACAGTGGTGCATGGAGGACTTTGACATGCTGGGATCATCAGGGTGGAGTTTCTCCTGCTGTGTACTAGAGGAGGAGGCACTACTGCATTAAAGGGAGGGAACAACGCCTGGCAGAGGCTGTGGTATTTAACCACCACACCCTTTTTACTTCTCATAGCTGGAACTCTTCTGTATCATCTGCTTGTTTAGGTAAGTTCAAACCCCAAACCTACTGAAGAACTATGATAACCTAAAGGTTCTGTAGCAGTTGACTAGTGTATGGAGGAAAAATGTTGCATTGGCAACCTTATTGATGCCTATTCCTTCCTGCTAATGTGCTTGGCTCAAGTTAAAGCTACAGTGCTGTTTTCTCTAGCAGTAACATAAGACTTCTCTTTATAAGGAAGAAAGACACTGTTTAAACCGTCTTAAACATTTGCTAAATTTGTTTTGAGGTCTTAATCACAGTGAATGTTTTAGCGAGCAGAAGTAGGCATGGCATGATTCTATCTCACATGCTTAGAGGATTTTCCCATTCTTGTGTGATGAAAGAGTCTCTCTCTCTCAAAGGCGTGTCTTTTCTGATAATGACAGTATGCATTTTATCTAAACTCAAAAGACCAAAGGACGGCAGTAAAGCAACATAGCTTCAAAACCCTTGTCATGAAACGAATCCCCACCTTGGTAGGGAATTTTGTCAGAGTAAGGCTGTAGTTTCACTGTTTGTTTGGTTTCTATGTAACTAAGGCTGTTGATCTGGCTGATTTTGGTCTTCCAAACAATAGCCAGGAAGTGGGGAAAAAAAACCTGGCAGTACTCTCAAGAGCTTTGCTTTGGACCTCTACTCCACAAAGAAATCACGGCTGCAGTATAATCTATCTGAAAATTCTATGTTTCTGTTGATTTATAATTTGTATTATTGAGAAGCAGTCTAATGAATTATGGAAGCACCTACTTCTGAGTCACCATAGCCTTCTTTGTGCTAGACCTTAATAGAATTTCGACTTAGTGATCTTAACACTGACGTCTGGCTCACTCTAAGCTAACACAGCCTGTGCTTTCTTCAGTTCGATTACATAACGCTCCCTCTGTGACTCAGGCAGCATGGGGTTCTTAAACAACTCTGTTCTCACTTCCCTTCCAGGATTTCCCCTCCTTTTTACAAAACTGAATTTCATCCCTTTAACTAAATTACAAGTTATTTTTAAACTATTATTAACGTGCACACATTGTGTCTTACAGACCGTCTAAGATGGCGCTGGTATCTGATTTCCTCGGTCAGCTGACACTTAATTTTGGGGTAGGTCTTCCTAAGATTAAAGGAAACTCATTTCTGTCCCACATCAAGTCGAAGTCCAAACTGTAACACTGCATTCCTTTCAATCGCGTGTTTCAGTTGAGCGAGCCCACCTATCCTACTGTGATTCCTGCAGCTGATTTTGATCCAGACAAAGATGCTGCAAGAATAGAGACCGCTATCAAAACTAAAGGTGAGCAAAAGCATTATGCTCCATCTCCTTGTCTTTCTAGTTCCTGTGAAAGAATATGTTCAGAGGTGATTACAGTATTCAGTTGACTGGGTTTACCGAAGAGCAAATGTTGGCTAGAATCAGGAGCCTTCATGAGTCATCATCCTGTGTGGAAGCTCTTATCCACACATGGAAAGTTCTGGGTGAGGCATTTGTGACTGTAGCCTGCAATCAACTCAACACATGCGCATTAAAGCCTTTTTTCTCTCTACCAGTGGAAAATTCAAATATAGAATAGGAACTTATGTTAACAAAATATACATCAGCCGTACAACCATGCTCCTCTCATTATCCTGGAGTGTTTTTAAAAATCATTTAAAAAATTTATCTGTACAAAATAGCATTAAAGCTTTTAGTAAAAAAACAAAACAAAACAAAAAACCACAATGTGTCTTAGGTGTGGATGAACAAACCATTATTCAGATCCTCACCAAACGGACATATGGCCAAAGACGAGAAATTGCCTTTGCATATGAGAAGAGGGCCAAGAAGGTGAGAACAATTCTTCTTCTTCTATCTTATTATTATTACAATTTTTTTCTTTTTCTTTTTTTCTATTTCTTTTCTATTTTTTTTTTACTTTTAAAGAGCCAAAATGTTTCATCATTTAAAACACTGATTTTTTTTTTTTTGTTTCATGCCCCTCCTGTACAGGATATGATTTCTGCCCTGAAGGGGGCACTGTCTGGCTCGCTCGAGGCCGTTATTTTGGGCCTGATGAAGAGCACTGCTCAGTTCGATGCCTCTGAGATTAAAGCCTCCATAAAAGTAAGATAAACCTAACAACAGAACCATGTCTCATTCAATCAGCTGGTTACATACTAAATAAATGTGTGTGTGTGTGTGTGTGTGTATACTAACTGCTGTACCATGTGTCTGTTCAGGGTTTAGGAACAGATGAGGACAGCCTGATTGAGATCCTCTGCTCTCGAAGCACTGCAGAGTTGGTGGAGATTAAGAAAGTCTACAAAGAATGTAAGTGTGAGAAGGTGCACAGGTCAACTTTAGCTGGTCACAGATAAGCAGGAACATGTGTGAATGTGTGTATGTGCAGTGTTCAAGAAGGACCTGGAGAAGGATGTGGCTGGAGACACCTCAGGAGACTTCGCTAAGCTGCTGCTTGCCCTAGTGGCGGTGAGGAACTGTCTGCATTCTGTCCATGATGGAACACTATTATCATGCACAGCTTATTAAAATATGCACTCAAGTCTGAATGAAAGGTTTTACTTAGTTTTCTATATTGTTTTTTGTGTACCTGTTCTTATATTCCATTATGTTTCCTTAGCATACATTTACACTGTCTTTTATTTCTGGATAGTTTATGTGCTTATCTATTTCTTGGGCATCTATGTACTGTGTATATCTGTAGTCAAGTCAAGCTTAATTTCTAGAGCACATTTAAAACAACAGATGTTAACTCAAAGTGCTTTACAAATCAATCAACCAAATAAGCCACAACAGAGTTATGTTTAAATATATAGTAACAGTAATAATAACGAGTAATAAATAGATACATTTAATACAGATTAAAGTAAAAGGTTGTGTGTGTAATATGTTATATGTGCAGTAACCAAGATATATTCCTTGTCTGTGTAACACATCTGGCAAAAAAAAACAACAACTAATTATTGAAGTCATTTGTAAGTATCATCCCAACAGGTCAAGAGGGATGAGCCAAGTACTGTAGTTGACTATGAGAAAATTGATGAAGATGCCAGAGTAAGTCATAAAATATGGATTAAATTTAAAGTCTTGGTTAAATGAATGAACACCATTTACTACTGCACGTCACCTCTGAGCAAGTGTAAGAATTCCATACCTGTGCTTTTCTGCTTCCCAGGGACTGTATGAAGCTGGAGTGAAACGTAAAGGCACTGATGTCAAAACCTGGATTAGCATCATGTCAGAGAGGAGTGTCCCTCATCTGCAGAAAGGTTCTTAAGCCCCTTAATTTCACCTCTGTTCTCTATAAAAAAAAAAAGCTAATTTAGAAATAGGTTTTATGCAAAATGTGTTTTAATCATGCTTATTTATCTCTAGTATTTGACCGATACAAGAGCTACAGTCCCTATGACATGCAGGAGAGCATCAGGAAGGAGGTGAAAGGAGATCTGGAGAAGTCCTTCCTTGCACTCGGTAAGACTCGTTCGCTAACCTGTGTACACATATTCATAGAGGTGTTACAGTCTCGCTGAGACACAGACATACCCAGTGTGTAATCTACAGTATATAAACGAAAATGTCTCCACACTCTTTCTATGCAGTCCAGTGCTTTGAAAACAAACAACTCTACTTTGCCAACAAACTCGGCGATGCCATGAAGGTAGCGGCATTTTGTCCTGTTTTTCCTTTCCTTTAAAAAAATTTCACTCACAACCTTAAAAGGGTACGGTTTACCTTTGTGGTAATTTAGCTGCTGTTGTCAGAGGAAGCTTATTTCAGGGAAGTTACATCAGGCTGTGTGTGTATGTGTGTCCCTTTATCTTTGTCTTGGTGGGGACCAAGTGTCCACTCGCACACAAAAAATGCTGCTTGTATTTAAAAAAAAGAACCAAAGTCCAAAGGTTTCCTTTTGGTTACTGGTTGCTTAAGGTTATGGTTAGGTTTGTGTGTGGGCATAGTATTAATTATCTGCATTAATAATTAGGACAAGCGCTTACGGTTCTCAGAAGGATCATATAGCTAACTCCATGTGTGTGTTTCAGAGTAAAGGTGCAAAGGAGAAAGTGCTAACGAGGATCATGATCTCACGCTGTGAGGTAGACCTTAAGAAGATCAGGTCTGAGTTTAAGGCCCAGTTTGGAAAGTCTCTGTACCAGACCATCTCTGTAAGTTACATGTTCATCACATGTATATGTACCATGCATGTCTCCTACCCATTTTACTAATCATATTACCTTCCATTTTCAAAATATCTGTGATATTGTGTATATACACATGCATGGTTTCTGATGGTGCACTCTGTCTATAGGAGCACACTAAAGGAGACTATCAGCAGGCTCTGCTGGGTTTGTGTGGAGGAGATGATTAAAGCGGAGCAGGTAACACTGGTTCCAGGACCCTCGGATGCTGTGATCCTAAGGAGCCTCTTATCTGCTCAGCCCTCATCCCTGATTGACTGTTCTAGCTTTATGGATAGTCTATAATCTATATGGCTCTATCTCTAACTGGACTCGCAGTGTTCTAAAGAGACCAAAGACAAAATCCCAGTTATGTCATTTGTAAGCTTCTGAAGTAATGACTGTTGAATGCTCAAATCCAGGGTTGGTAAACTCATCTGAGTGTTACTTGATCCACAAAGAAGGCAAATGTATTTCTGCACACTATAAAAAATGCACAACGTTTGTATTAAACTGTCATAGTTATCTTTCTCTTCCTTTTGAATACATTTCTCTGTATTTCTATGACGCATAACAGATGTACTGTTTTGAGAGCATGGCCTGAAACTCTTGTAGAAATGGTGCAGTGTGTGTAATGCACCACTAGAGAGCAGTAGAGCGCCACAGAGATTTGTTTCCTCCAACAAGCTGTCTCCAATAATCTGCTGCCTTCTGAAGCTTCATTTGGCTGTTCTTTTGTTTTTGTTTTTGTTTTGTTTTGTTTTTAATAAATAGTCCAAAAGTATTTGATTTCCAATATTATTTACACATTGTATCCCCTCTAAAGCTTTTGTGTTTATGGTGACGCGCTCCTATGTTCAATCACAGAGGCTTTGATTACAGAGACTCGCTTTACTGATTTGTTACTTAAGGAAATCGGGCATCATATTCATTCCAAAATCATTTACATAATAATCACATAATACAGTAAGCATACCATCCATCTCCTCGGCATTATCTGACACTGACTGCAAGTCTATTTGGACGGGAATCTCCTTCTCTGACATGTTTTATGACGGTAATAAAACTCTGTTCACGCTGCCATGCCTTTGGAATGAAGTGGCTTTATTTAGATGGTTTAATCATTAGTGTGTTTTGCCGTGTTTGTTTGGTGCTAATTTTTTAATTAAAAGTGTTAATTTAACCTCCAGCTAAGATAATTAGCATAGCAGAAAGCGGCTGGGGCTTTTGTGCGGTGGTCTCCGAGGGTGCGAGAGCAAGCAAAGCGTTGACACTGCAATCCTGACAGGAAACGCCGCAGCAGCTCCAACATCCAGCACACACCGCGCTTTAGGCAAGCAGATGGAGGAGGAAGACCTCCGGAGGTGGGGTGTGACAGGTAAAAATGAATAATGTCGTCTTTTACTGATTAGGCCCTCATTAATTAAGCCTTTCGTCTTCAAGGAGAGTCTCGGTCTCTTGTGTTTTATATACTCCAGAGTTCAGTAGCTACATATCACTTGTCACAAGTAGCAAAGCAAAATGGACACTCCTTTTGACCTAACAACTATATCCCAACACACATACACACACACACAGAGAGAGAGCGAGCAAGCACATGACTAATAACTTAATCAAAAACATTCTAAACCCATAAGCATAAATTTTATTTTATTTTTAAACAGGTTATATATGTGATAACTGATATAACCGCTAAGCATGCCGGGAAATATTCAAATGAGCAAATTATTAATTAGACTCAGGGACTCCATCACATTAAATATACCGTTTATATTTTGCCGTATATTGGAGATGTATTATTTGGTTAATTGATGGCTTCTTTGCATCGTCCTGAAGAAGAATACAGTTGAAGCTCAGAAGGTTTCATGTTCGACCTACTGCTCAGTGAGACTCAAATTCTCTTAACTGCTTTGTGGTCGAGTGGGGATTCCTTCAAAAGCTTATAAGCCTTCAAATTCATTGTCATTTTGTAATAATATTGATGAGAACATTACCCCTTTGTGCTGTTTTATGTTTATTGCCAATAAAAGATAAAATATAGTGTAAATGCGAGTAAAACAGTATTTTGCAAAAGCAGGGCGCAGATTTACGCCAGGCCACGCTGACAGATTAATCTCCACATCATAAAGATGAGAGTAGCGCCCATATTTTTTCCTTTTTATGTGGATGTACAACATGCTGTTGAGCTCCAGGCTGGCCCAGGGGACTTCCACCACATCCGCAGGGAAAAACTCTCCTGGATTGAAACGATGCAATTTGCCATCGCAAACGCTGGCACTCAATCATTCAGATAGGACCTCAAGCCCATGAATGTCAAGTGCAGAGCAAGTCCTAGTGATGCGACACAGAGTGCATGAGGGATGAGGGATGAGGGAAGGACAGTGACAGTTTTCATGTTGGAAATGTGCACTGATGCCCAGATATGATCACTGTCTCTCTTAATAACACCAAATAGGATTTCTTTATTTTTCTGTTTTCCGTAATTGAAACTGCAATAATAGTACTTAAAGCAACACTTTCTATGAAGGCCATATTCATAATCAAACGAACACGTTCCTGACATGTCATAATGTTACGTTAGTTATATTATAAGGTCCAACATCAATACCCCAAATATGTACACTTCCTAATATTTACAAAATAATTTATGCCCATATCTCACCCCTTCTTTAGTGGACAATCTCATCTGAGTACTGGAAACTTACAGTACTTAAGAACTGCTGCTGTAATCATAAACATTTTTTCAGCATACTTGGTACTGTCTGACTTTATAGCACAAAACTGTCAAAGGGAAAAGATTTATAATCCCACTATCCATTGTCACCCAGAATAGGACGGGCTCCATTTTTAATCTGGTTCCTCGCAAGTCATCTCAGGAGGTTTTTCTTTGCCACTGTTGCCTCTGGCTTGCACATCTAGACCTAGCTCTATATCCAGATTTCTGTACAGCTGCTTTGTGTCAGTGTCTAGTGTTCAAAGAGCTATACAAATAAAATAGTCTTTAGTCTATGACCAAAGTGTTATGCATTTTTCTGAAAATGTTTACAATGTGTATAATGATGCATTATAACATTTCGAATGTATTCACAGGGTATTTGAATGTAGCCTTCATAAAAAGGGTTATGAGAACCAATTTTAGGAATGTTGTTCAAGCTTCAATAAAAGTATATTTTTGAGTCTGACTCTTCGAGACAACACTGTGTGCATGGAGGTCAGTGGGTTGCATTGTTACCTCACAGCTCCACGGTCCCGGGTTTGGCAGTGAGCTCTGGTTACTGTCTGTGCGGAGTTTCTGTGCATGTTCTCCCTGTGTCTGTGTAGGTTTCAACCAGGTTCTCTGGTTTCCTCCAAAAACCATGTCAGTAGGTGAATTACTCTAAATTGCTTCTAGGTGTGAATGTGTGTACACAAGATGTGTTCTGACAGTATATTCATTTAGTTAAATTAGTTAATGTTAGGGGGCCACAGTGGCTTAGTGCTTAGTATGTTTGCCTTGTACCTCCATGGTTGAGGGTTCGAATCCTGCCTCCACCCTGGTATGCAGAGTTTGCCTGTTTTCTTTGTGCTTCGGAGGTTTCCTTCGAGTACTCTGGTTTCCTCCCCCAGTCAAAAATTCATGCGCTGTAGGCTGATTGGCATTTCTAAATTGTCTGTAGTGCATGAGTGTGTGTGTGATTGTTCCCTGTCCAGACTGTCCCCTGTCTTATGCCCCAAGTTCTCTGGGACAGGCTCCAGTCTCTCCCGTGACCCTGTGTAGGATAAGTGGTACAGAAGATGGATGGATGAATGGATGGGTGGATGGATGGATAGTTAAAGCAACTGGTATTGTTGTGGCCCATCGGTTTGCATGCTTAATTAAGATGTTTCTATTCACGGCATCGCCACTTGCTGGTGTTTTTTTTTTAATACACTTATTTCACACTATACAGCATGGCAGCTGTTTGAATGATGCTAGAATCATGCCATACATAAAGTACTATGTCGCTTTTGCCCATTCAAACACTAATTTAAACAGTAACTTGTGTGACTTGTTGCCATGTATAATGTGTGAAAAGGTGAGAGATGCAATTAATAAATTAGTGAAGTTAGAACATAAGAGAGACATATCGGACTACTATACAACATTTTCTTCCAAAAGCTGGTCTATATTATCCTACAAAAAGGACTAACAGATTTCCTCTCCGTCTTTGATTAGGTTTTTACCATCCATGCCTGTAGCAAGCCAAGTCATCCATGTTATGTGTGTTATGGTGTGTTTAATTATAGAACAGGCTTCAGTGATAGTTGTGTGTGTGTGTGTGTGTGTGTGTGTGTGTGTGTGTGTGTGTGTGTGTGTGTGTGTGTGTATGGTAGATGTGGCTTGGGAATGACTATCCCTACAGGCAGGCTAGAAGAACTGCACGACTCAGTACCACCTCACACAGTATGCTGAGACACAGAGGATGCCAATTCCATTAATGTTTTTTTAATTATTTTTATTTAAGTTTTCTCACTGAGCCTACAGTCAGCTGTCCTTCTGTTCCTCAGCAGTGAAGCCATTAGCAGGAGAGTGGAAGGTGGCAAAAATGGCTCCGGACCAAATCTCTCCTTTCCTTCAGGCACTCAGACAGAGTGTGGTGAAGGGCAGCTCTTCTGAGACCGTCCATTTCCCCCCCTCTCCCTCTCTCTCTCTCTCTCTCTCTCTCTCTCTCAGG
>JAOUWY010000015.1:14123782-14137050 GCA_025728095.1 Prietella phreatophila | reverse complement strand
CTGTGTCTTCAAAGAAGTAAATAAAGCAGTGACCTGCGCCTACGCCCGTGTCCAGTCTGCCTCCGTCTACACCCCGGTCACGTAGCGTAACAGGCTTTCCCTTTAAGCTAGCTAGCTAACTTAGCTAATTCTCAGAGATGAACAAACCATGATTGTTACAGCGTATTTTACATTTTGGCTGTTAAATTCACAATATAGTATACAGAATATAGTGAAATACTGTTCTGATATGATTTAGTGATATAGTGACTTCATAGGCATTAAGAAAATGTTAAAATTTTATTTATTATTCATATTTTGGGAACCATAAATTGGGTACTGTACAGGACAGATATAACATCAATAATGTATAGAACTCTAACTTAAAGTCTAATGCGGAGTTATACAAACTAGCAGCCAATTCATGTGTATGCATGTGTGAATTTTTGTCATTTTTGCATTTGCCATTGAACCGCTAACCTGTGAGGAAGGTGGGATTGGCTGAAAGTGTCTTTAATCCACGATTGTCATGCTACCTTAATGCCATCTCCTAAAGGCAGACCTGTCTCGTGTTGTCCTTGTGATATGGTAGAGACACACACACATACATACGCGCATACACACTTGCTCAGTCACATCTTCATGCGAGAGATGGAAATCAGCCTGATAGCCACTCAAGCATGAACCAAATGTCAGTGGCGAGCCAGGCAGAGGTAAGAGGACCTGGTATTAATTAGTCCACTGAGGAAAAAAATCTGTTTGTATCTGTAAGACAACACAGGTGATCCTCCACAGTGCTTATTATGATATGATGAATGATAAAGAGCTTAAAGCACTAAGGTGGAGCTCTGTGACTGACATAATTCTCATGCAACAATCATTCTCTAGTGTTCAATGGAAAAACAGATTACATTTTGGCTCAAATATATTTGAAGTCCGGAATAAAACGAGATGGGGTGTGCTGCTTTAGGAAAATGATCAATCGTGGTCTAGCAGGCATCGGTTGTCATAAAGACTGCTTTTGTCAATTTTGTTTGTTTTGAATTTTTGTTGACGTTAGGTTGTGTTATGATACTTTTCAGGTTGACTGACATTGTTACTTAGTGAAGATTTTGACATTGAAAACGACTATGTTTCCATGCATATCAGTATTCCAAAATTAATCAGAATTTGGCAATATTCTCATTAGTACTTATATATACTTGTATAATATTATGATTCCCACTCCTCAAATATAACTGTTTTAATTGGAAATGTGTTGCATGTAAACACCTTATTCAGAAAATCCACTGAAAGGAGATTTGCAAGGAATTGCAAGTGCTAACAGATGCTTAGGCATACTTACCATACTTACACCAACCATGTATACAGGGATATTCTGATACCTGTATACAGGTGGCTCATGTGGTATTAATTTTAGGTGATCCCTGAGACAGACAGCAGTTTGCACATGACTTTTTCATGTGTCTTGAATGTGTTCTCCAGTGGAGACAGACAACTATCAATTTTCTAATGGTTGTAATTTTTGTGCACAGCAAATCACAGTTCTACAATCACACAAATAACTCTGAGAAGTGTCTTGTAAGCCAGTGATTATAAACACTTTCTCTATGTGAGAGAAAATCCAACTGATAGGTAGCATCAGACTCACCGTGTGCACTGACTTACAAACAATAATTTTTCCCTTGTTGAAAAGCATAAGTGCAATACACATGTTTATTGTAGCATTTATGAGCTTAAAAAGGTCCCTGGTTACTTCAGATGGGCCTGCAGCTCATAAAGCGGGGGAAGCTGAGGCTGATGGGCCATCGAGCCAATGAGAACAGCTTTACCTCAAGGTGATGTCTGGAGGTAGAGCAGATCAAAGCAGTGCCATGGGACATATACACAGATGCTGAGCCAGCAGTTTTTCAAATGGCTACCGGCTCTGCGTCCTGGGCTTCCCAGAGAAGAAGATTAAAAAGCTTCAGAGCTCTTCAAATGGGAGCTGGCAGGCACTGATTATTCAATGTTAAGGTTTGATTATTCTAGAAAGAGGTCAATATTATAGAAAATGTCGTTCTAATAAATAGTAAAGAATACGTATGCATAATATACAAAAAATACTTATAGCAGCCAAATGACTATTACTTTTTAAAGAGGGATGCTAATGTTTTACTGAAAACTAATTGCTTCGTAACAAAATCAGCACACACAAAAAAAGATAAAATTCGTAATGGAGAGAGCTGGGGCAACATGGGGGGGGGGGGCACAAACATATAATAGCATGCACCATTAGACAACCTCCACCTAAACTACTATGCACTGATGCTATATTCAGCTTATGAACATCTACACAACTTTGGTGAAATATGTAGATCTGAATACCAGTATAGTTGAGTCAGATATTTCTAGATGAGCTCATTAAAACCTGGACTTCTTCAAATATGGAACTGGTTCTGCTTTCGACAAACATACAGTAAAAGGTAATTCAATTATCTTTATATATGGGTAGAGATATACAGGGGATAGGCAATTCTGTACCTATTATGTGACACATTATTCTGGCTATAGGTTATTGAGTGCAGCAACTGCACGTCACTCAGATGAAAAAAGCATTATGTTCAAAAGTGATTTAAGTCAGACATGCTGTAAATAAGGAGACAGGTGAACACTTTTATAGTCAGGCTACTTTGACTGCGTGAACGTTGCCAATAATTGTGTAATGGCAGTAGCATAATTAATTTGGCCAGCATTGATGTATGGAGCATTGTGTGCCTTTGTCAGATCTTGCTGCTGCATGCTGATGCTGATTTCTTCCTTTTAAGCAACGATGCACACAAAAGGTACCATGTGGAGACTCCTCTGTCTTCTAAGTGACTGTGTGAGTGTGTTAAGAGCCAGCTCCATGAAGTGCTTCACATTTAAAAAGCGTAAACACTCATACAGTTATTTGAATTTAGATTTATTCATTTGGCTGATGTTTTATCCAAAAGCAACTTAGAGATATACTAAGGACCACATCCCTATTCCATTTCTTGTCCTGCTTATGTTTACATAGAGGTTTTTGAGTTTTTCTTTGCGTTTGACAGGAGTAAATAAAATGCACAAGTAGGAAATCATTACCACACACACATCATGTCAATTACTTTTACTGCAACTAAAACACACTTGACGTTATTGGTTGATTCTTCTTGATGACTGGTTATTGACAGTCATCAGATTGGTTCTAAATTCACATCAAGAGTGACGCTGTTGTGCTGATAGTGTGGATATTTTGATAGTTGGTTGCCCCAACAACATGACTTGAGGCTTATATGACTGTGGGAGTTTTGTGAGTAAACAATATCTCATAGGCCTATATAACATACTAAAATATGATTTTGGCTGCATATTATTAGCATTCATCCTCTTTATTTATTCATATGTGTTCCACTTGCATTTTTCATTTAATGACACCACAGATCATAGGACAAAGAGTAATTTATTTTTGATCCCTACCTACCTACTTATTAACATTGCCACATTTTTAATCACTGACTATGTGCCTGTCTTTCATGGATCAAAACACAAACTTTGACACCCTTTGCAGGCTTTTTGAAGTATTATTGGAAAAGAGAGGGGGAAGTATCAGGTGTTTCTAGGTGGAGCCTGAGGGATCAGGTCAACAAGACAGGGCCGAGTGACTGATATAGAGTGACAGTTCCCTGATGAAGGCCCTTCATTATAAATATGTTTTAAGGGAAGCACGGCTCAGTGGGACTGCACGGGGCACAGGCTTATCAAAAAGAAAGCTGCAATATCTCAGCTTCAACACTCCTCTAATGACAGCTTCCCTGACAGTTCTCTTTCATTTGATAGTCTGTCCCTTTATTCAGGGGTTTCTCGACAATTAGTATGAATATTTCATCTGTGTGCCGGAACAGAACAGGCAGGTACAGAGAGAAAGAGAGGTGCTAAGATCTGCTAAACAGAGGCAGCATCCCACATGTGCTACTGTAGATCCAAGTGGGAAAAACAAGCCTTAGTAGACAAATGTTTGGCAAATGTTTGATTCTGCACCAGTGCTGGAATGTAAAGAGGTCATGATTATACTGACATGGAATAGCAAATGTTATTAAAGCAACGAAATATTTTACTGCTATAGAACGGTCTAAATCTTCAGTCTAAAAAAATCATTACACATATTGTTTGAGTCAAGCTTGATTCGGAACACTAAAGCGTCTGTAAAATTCATATTTTAGGAGAAAGTATGAACTCAGTACTTTCATTAGCTGACATTTTTCACATTTTGGCCAAACACACCAGATATAATGCTGTGTTTGACTTAACTGGGAATTATGCCATTTTTGACATATATACACTTGATCTACAAAGTGGAGTTTGTCCACAAGTTGTTTGGAAGGGTTTCAAGAAAAAAAGCCTCTATGCTCATCCAAAACCAAACTCGAGCATCTTCAGTTTACCAGACACTACTGGAACTTCAAATGGGATCAGGTTCTATGGTCAGATGAAAACAAAATAGAGCTTTTTGGAAATAAACATCAGAGGTGGTTTTAGTGCACACAGAGAGGTATCCATATGGAAAAGCATCTCATGCCCACGGTTAAATATGGTGGTGGCTCTTTAATGTCTTGGGGATGTTTTTCTGCCAGAGGACCTGGACATTTTGTTAGGATACATGGCATCATGGACTCTATCAAATATCAACAGATATTAAATAAATCTTAAAATGGAGCATGGTTGGATCTTCCAGCAGGACAATGATCCAAAACATACATCAAAATCAACAAAAAAATAGTTTACTGACCACAAAATCAAGGTTCTGTCATGGCCATCCTAGTCCCCTGACTTGAACCCCATAGAAAACCTGTGGGGTGAACTGAAGAGGAGAGTCCAACAGCGTGAACCTTGAAATTTCAAGTATCTGGAGAGATTCTGTATGGAGGAATGGTCTCGGATCCCTTGCCATGTATTCTATACCTCATCAGGCATTATAGGAGAAGACTCAGAGCTAAAAGGGTGACTAAAAGGGTGCCAATAATTGTTGCACACCTATATTTAATTATTAATTTTTTATAAGCCTGTGTTGTTGTTTGCAGTTGTTTGATATGCATGAGAGCTGAGGAGTTTTGTGAATTTTTTGAACAAAAGATCAGAAGGTTAAACAACAAAGACAATTTTTCACAGCCTTCTTTGCTGATATTTACCAAGGGTGCCAATATTAGTGGAGGGCACTGAATATTTTATCTTCTCAAAACCGTAAATGCTATAGTTATATCTCTACGTTATATTTTAACACCCTAAACAGTTTGTACAGTATGCTGATTGATCTAAAGCCAAATACTAGTATATATCATGTCATTTTTGCTGATGCTGTGAGCAGCCGAATGACCCACAAACTGCTGATTTCTTCCCATTAATTCTCACTCCAACACTCTCATTAATTCCAGAGACAGACTTCTGCACATTCCTCCAGTTTTAACCTATAAAAAAATAAATATATGCTTGTATTCTATTTCAAAGCACTTTGCAAAGCCTTTTCCAGCTTACATGGCTTACAGACATTTCTACTTTGGTATCAGGCGGATAGGAAGCGCACCATTAAGAGTGGACGAAAATATTCTAACAAGATCTGAAATGTGATCATCTTTGCAGCTCTTAAAAAGACTCCAGCTCTTCCTCACTTTGTGATTTCTGCTTCCTGGCTCGACACTGTAGAATTTTAGCTTTGAACAATCAGTGAAACGCAGTGGTGCAGCCCAGACTCACAGTAAGAGAGAAGATGAAGGCATGATGCTTCAGCATATCGCCATCTGTTTCTCTCCCGTGTGTGACACCAGTCCTCTTCAGACCTACTGTCATCAAACACACAGCCTGCCATGTTTGAGCTAATTATACATAAAAATGAGACCACTTCAGGGAACAAGCATGCGGTATGTAGTGGTAATTACCTGGACTTGAGCCTTTGTGGTGTAGTGAGGTTTCTGTCAGACCTGACCAAAGGAAGGCTAGTGAAGGGCTACCATTATCACATTACTGATGGTCCCTCATGGATAATGGAACAAGGAGTTCATTTTAATGATAAACACAATGACTGGCAGACAGCTAGATGATCAGTATAGCACAGCCCCTCCCTGGCCTGACGGACACCGCATATGCAAAATACCACTGTACCTTTTGGACTTCAAACCTCTTCTCTGTATCTTGGAAGCATGTAGAACAATTACATATCTACACAACTAAGACCACTACAAAACAGAAGACCACTAATGCTATGCACTGGCTTTTTTTTTTTTTTTTACACATCTCCCTTTCATCTTAGTTTTTTAGATGCTGTTTTGTAATATTAAAATGCAGACTCACACCCATGCCCGCTAATCACTGTCACACATCAGTAAATCCTTTGACAAGTCGCATATGTGAATTTATAATGAATAATTCTCATATTTTATTTTTACATAGCCCTTATTCCTAAGGAAAAAAAAAGAGGATGCTGCACGAGGATGCTCATATAAATAAATTCCACTGCCCGATTTTAACAATGTTTACTTCCTTTGTTTATTTTTATTTATAGGGACTTTTAATTCAAAACAAACTGCATATATTTTGTGTGTTTGCTGACAAGAAAAAAAAGAAAAAAAAACAGAACAAAAACAAAAACAGCTTGAGGGAGACAGTTTGACTGTGTGCGACTTATAGCAAAAATCCTATTTCAAGTCCCCACATATGTGATATAGTCTTGCTCGTTGAGCATCACAGTTCCTATTAAAGCATAGGTGTTTTCAGAAGCAAATTTAAACACAGGAATGTTTAATATATTTTGGTTAATGTGCTTTAAAGACAGTTGTGATTATGATCTAAGTTTTCTGCTTAGTAACACACAGTAATAGTAAATACACAGACCTGTCAGTCATACTCTTTGTAGTCATATCAGGTTGTTATGGATCTTTCATCTCTTGTAAGACTTACTACAAATAAAGTTTTTTTTCAAGGCACTGTATAAGGCACTTACATAAGATAGCTGTCTGAAGAAGAAATAAATCCTTTAAATTAGGCTTGTTTTGCATTCACAGAGTCACAGTCCTGTTTAGGAAGTTTCACTTTTCTTATGCTGTCTTTCACCAGCTGGGACTAAGTGATGCTCACGTTCCAGATCGTCCTCTGATGGGATCCAAAGGGGGAACTTAATACCCATCTGGAAAATTCTAGGCTCCAGGCTCCCCATCACCCTGTGTAGCAAAAGCAGAATGGAAAATGGATGGATGGATGGATAGATGGATAGAGATACTACCCTTTATCTGTGTATAGTTGTATCTGTTTATAGTTTGACTTGTTTATAGTTGTATTTAATGTTGTGGAACATCCACAAAAGTTCATTCCTGTCATCACTTACATTCTAGCAGGTATAAGCAGTCATCACCAGACTCTCTTTTTGAAGTCAATGAGAGAGAGAAAAATTTTCAGCTTGTCATGTTATCGAGAAACCCCAAACTCCTAAATCCTAAAGATATTCCTGTGTTGAAAACTTACAGCTTAACCCCTGACTTTCCCAAAAGTGCTGAGACTAGACACTTCTAAAAATACAAAACTAATGAACTTGTATCTACTTAAGTAACTTTGAGTAATAAAACTAAATAATCCCTTTTCGCCACAAAGATCCTTCCATATAATACTGAAATTAATGGTTGAATTTGTTACTTTCCTATGGTACCAAAGATCGTTCAAGATCCATCAATCAATAGGTTCTGTAGGAAATCAACAAATGATTCTTCTAAGATGATCACCTAAAGAACTGTTTTTTTAAGAGTGTAGATTTATCCTGCAAAACGGTTTCTTACTGTGTGTGAAATGTGTTGTTTTTTAAATGACTCGAGGGAACGTTCCAATCGTTAAACATACAACAAAGAACTCCGCCAATTATCATCTTTAATTGAAAATCAGCTAGATTATATTCATAAATATAAAATGTTGTCCTTACACATATATAGCCTGTAATTAGTGGATTAATGAAATGCATTGTGATAGTTAAGTAAGATTAAAATATTAATGAGAGTATTCCCTGAGGGGAGCTTGTTAACTTGCTAGTATCGGGTTTATGTTTTTATGCAAACATATGTTGTACTGCAAAGAGGACATAAAATGTTTGAGAGATAAATTGTCATACAAACCAATTTGCCAAATAAATAATGTATAATATACTGTATTTATGTAACATAACCACTGTGGATGAATGGCCCTATCCAGAGCTAGGATTCTGGCCAAAGTAACTTGTGTTTTTTGTACGCTCAGAAAAATGGGTATTAAATTGTACCTTTCCTTGCCATTTGGTTGGTATCCTTATCTTTTGTTCTACTGATAGTTATCCTTCTCTTCAGAATGAGAATATAGTTTATCTACCTTCACAAAAATGTAGTATAATGTAGATAATTGGACCAATTACCTTTTAAATTAAAATAAAGCTTTAGAGGTACACTGCACACACATTTTATTTAAAAGATACATACTAAAGGTACAAAAAAAGGTTTAAGGTAACATCTCAGAGACAAGGAATGAAAGTTTAGTACTATAGTACAAACAAAATACAAAGTAGAACTTGCTAAAACTTACTAGAAACTAATATGTTCCTATTTCATGTCTGTGTTTCCATGAGATGATTTGATTTTGCATCTTTTTTACTAATGACTATAGTGTAAACCGATATTCAGATGAAAACTTGTTTTCATTCAGATTTTAGCCTTCACATAACAATTACAGTTGAGATACTTCTATCAGACCCATACCTAAATCTTAAAGGTGTTCATTGTAATGCTTCAACAGCATGGAACAACTACAGGAACACGTAAAACTCACTGTCCTCCCTTCACTGGTTGAATTTATTGCACTTGTAAATAACTTTAAGTATAGCCATATTGGAAATGGCTTCTGCAATATTTTATTGTATATTACTATGTATTTTTTTTCTATCTCTGTTGTTTTATTTATTCTCTTAATGTGGGGAATTTTACTTAATGTCTTAATTGTTGTTGTGTTTTGCTGTCTTTTGGCCAGGTCACTCTTGTACAAGAGATTTTATCACATTTTTTTAAAAATCCTGATTAAATAAAGGTTAAACAAACAGTGCTTATTTACTATATTAAAAAAAAATTTAAAAAGGGTCTACAGACAATGTTAGGTCAGTGAAAATAGTACTGTAAGTACTTTGCCTGTGCTTACATCTGTACAATAGTTTTTTTTTCCTAAGTAAAATAAAACTTGCTTCTACGTGCAACCCTACATGATCCAAGGTAACCAAGGAAGCTTGCACGCCATGTAAAAGCAGCTGAAGAGAAAGCCTAGTACCATGTGCATGTGTGCACTTGTCATGGCCACTGTTTAAACTGAGGGAACATAAACAGAGCTAAATAAAACGCCCTGTGATGTTACTCACCTTTAGTGAAGTTACAGTAGGTCACATATTTTGGTATCAGTATCGCTAATGGTAACAGCAAGCACAAAAAACAAACAAACATGTAGGCTACTCATAAATGTATTGTCACTGCACTGGTCTGAAAATATAAATATATATTTCTAAATTTCAGGACTCGCTTTTCATTTTAGTCTAGTTATTTCCATTCATATTTCCAGTTATTTCCATAGCTTCTTAGGCTACTTAGAGAAATGTTGTCCCTGTACCTGCTAGGCTGCTGCTATCCTCATTCACTGCAGTAAAGGACAGCCATTCATAATGCATAGGCCTAGTTCTCAGTTAATTTTGCCCCAGGCTCTGTTTTATTTCTGCTTTGTGTACGTCAGTTTGTTGACAACTCTTGAGCATGTCAAACTATCACCGCTAATAATTGCTTAAGGACGTGGACCTTTTGCAAATGTTGGTTCCAGAACGAAAATAGCCTGCATATTCCTCTCACCTTATCTAGAACTCTCACCTCCCTCTTACGCTTAACAAAGAGTCCTCTGTAATTCAAAGCGATAGCTGAGAGTGAAACAGAATAAAAAGAATAATGTAGCGCTCCTGTGAACGCACTTCCTTTTAAATGTGTGATGGGAAATTTTGTCTAGCTTGGCTCTTCTCTCTCGGTCTCTCTCTCACACACACACACACACACACACTCTTTCTCTTTCGCTCTGTTACTGACCAAAGAGACTTCGGTTAATCTTGATTTACTACTGTTGTGGTGTGTGTGTGTGTGTGTGTGTGTGTGTGTGGACCCTGAGGCGGGATCTATTTCTGCGGGTCACCGACGCTTCCCTTCTGTCGGCGATATTGAGAGCGCGCGCGCTGATTAGTGCCAATTAGAGCTGCTGTCACTTGCCCCGTCCCGTCATCCTCCGCGCTTCCCCTCGGAATCGGCCGCGCACTCTGCAGTGAGCGGTGCGTGATTGCCATACAGGCTGGAGGGTTTATTCTGAATGCGAGGCGAAAACAAAAGAAAAGCTCGAGGAAGAAGACGGAGAGCGGAGACTCGACAGCACTTCCGAGACGGCGGTGACAGGAGCGTGTCATTGGGGCTCATTCAGACGTCTCCTCGGGCTTTATCCTTCCTCCCGCAATCACAATATTCCCCGTCATGTCATCGCTCACATTCGCACTCTCATAAACTAGTAATAGTGTGGAAAATTGGTCGATTTCGTCGATTATTAATTGATTACTCCAGCATGCATGTGCATACAAACTTAGTAACGAAAATATTTAGATTATGAAACTATTGACAAGGTGATGGAAAACAGTATGCCTGGAAAGAGGATTGCATTGAGAAATAAAATGTCAAATAAAAAAATCATAAAAGAGCTGGTTGTAGGTTTATGAATAACACCTTGAACTGAATAACTTTTAGCCTATATTTTATTTGGTGTGTTTTATATGCCTGGTTTAACCGTGTTTGTAGTCTATAGGCTATTAAAATGGCTGATTTAAAGTAGAAGTTGTGTTTTTCCCAGCTGTAGGAGATTTATAATTCCCTGCTCTCTTTAATGCTGCTATCTGCAGGCAGACGAATAGGAGCAAAGTATTCAGATTTAGCTTCATTCACTATTCATGAGAGTTGCATTGTGGGTTATATAGTACACTAGATTGTTTATTAGTAGGTGAGAAGAAGGTAAATATTTACCGCAACCAAATGTTCTGCATTTTAACAGAATATATGTAGTAGGTGTAGGCCTGGAGGAGGCCACTCTGTGGGTGAAAGTGCAGCTTAGCCGAAAACTAATCTATTCGTTTTGATGTTGAATATTTAATGTCATTATCTGAACAGAGCCAGCAGAATTTCTTAAGCATGGGCATTTTACACTGTAAAGTCGTGGTGAAGGAACGTTTTTATTTGAGGACCTTTTTTCGGTCTTTCGAGACACAGGATGGTAGGAGGACACGATGTCTGCTCCCGAGATACCAGTGATCCTGTTGAGTTCTCAACAGAGTTCTCAATCCTCCAGTTGAGTTCTCATCACCTGGAAATCATTCACTGCTGCTGAGGATAGTCGCACATGGACAGTCTAAAGATCAGTGGCATTACTGCGGTACCACTTAAAAACCATGAAGATGGCGTTGAACTGCAACTGATAGAGCTGTTCTGCCATGATGGTTTAGGACTACAATTGCCATGAACAGTTCTGCACTCAAGACTCCTGGTTTTGAATTTCCTGATTACACAATTGCAGTTTTTGACCATGTAGTACACAGTTATAGAACGGAATCATTTATAATTGCACTATCCGGTGTCTAGCAGATGAGGCGGGGTTCTCTTTTGAGTCTGGTTCCTCTCAAGGTTTCTTCCTCATATCCTCATCAGGACTTTTTCCTTGCCACAATCGCCTCTGGCTCGCTCATTAGGGATAAAATCGATTTCTGTAAAGCTGCTTTGTGACAATGTCCATAGTTAAAGGTGCTATACAAATACAATTGAATTGTCTTGCAAGGAGGACAATGGGCCCATGTGGCAGAGTTTATATTATAACAAAAAAACTGCAACCTCCACTTTTAATACCTGAGTGAGCGACTGAACCATCTCACGCTGCTTCCTGATCAGCAGATCTCACTTTTAAAGCACACCAGGCCAGTAGCCTGAGTGAGTGAATGAATAAATAAATAAATAATAGCGACTATTAATCATGGTGTATTTAGCCTAATAAATATCATCATAAATTCTTCATTACTTCTTGCATTTAGGGCCAATTTTTAGTGCAAAATCTGGTTGTTGTTGTTTTTTTTGCATGTTATTTACAAATAAACGCCAAAGACAAACAAAGAAATATAATTCCCTGAGTAAAACAATGGTATTCCACTAAGCTCTCTAGACGAAAATTAAGTTCATATTTGAACTGAAGAGAATGCTGGTCCTAATTTCCATTAGTCTGTGAATGGCAGTGACCACGCTAATGAGCTAAACCCAGCCTTATTTCCCAGATAATTATATGGCACGCGTTTCACCTTGCATTGTACTCGGGTTACTGCCTATACTATTACCGCATTAATATCCGCACGGAAACCAGCCCAGCCAACTAGTCACGGCTAATTACACATTTACATACAAACACCCAACAATCTTTTGTCCTCTGTAATTTATACCATCAATATGCCGTTTAATCAAAACAAAGGGAGGGGGTGTGTTGCTGCAAACTAATTGGCACCATGCTGACTCGTTGCTGTTTCGTGAGGCTTAAATGGAATGACAGTAATAAGCGGTGGACAAAGCCAGACTTAGAGCGCTACATGCATACAGCAGACATACAGAGCTAGTGCTGGAGAAGAGATGAGACTTTGACAAGTTTTCAGTTGTTAGAAGAACAAGCGCGCGTGTTCAATCAGTATTGGTTTGATTGGACGGTGCTACTTTCCGAGAGCCAATCACAGCGCGTTTTCTAACCTGGGCTCCTCTCTGCTTTCCAGGCCACATGGGACACACACACACGTTAAGATAGGACACAGTGATTCTGAATCCAAAACACCTCCTCCTCATTTCATTACCTTTTTTTTTTCCCCCAGAAAGTGTTACAGTGGAATTTTTGGCCAGTGGCAAAAATACCAACAAGGCGCTGATGCTGTCCTTGATGAAACCGGACATAATAAAAATAACACGTTTTCCCGTAGACCTAGTCTTTTTCACAATGCAAAAAACAGAAAGTGAAATGCCTGCCAGCGGTGTAAATATTGTTCCATGGGATATAGAGAATAACGCAAAGAGGACACTTGCAGTGCGCCATGCCGCCACCAGAGGGAGTATTAACTAACAGTTTTTGGCTGTTTCTTACTCATTTTGCTTGCTTGGGGTGCGTGCGCTGTTTCTTACTCATTTTGTTCGCGTGCGCTGTTTCTT
>JAOUWY010000015.1:14075228-14090472 GCA_025728095.1 Prietella phreatophila | reverse complement strand
AACTTGGGAATCGGGGTAACAGCAGTAGATCAACTGTACAATGTGTGCGTGAGTTTGGTCATTTGTACGCACTGAACAAAAGCTGCGCTAAGCCAAATTGCGCTGCACTTGTGAACCGGGACTCCGGCCTTAAGTTACAGCGTGTGTGTGTGTGTGTGTGTGTGTGTGTGTGTGTGTAGGTGTTGCGGGTAGGCCATAACAATTTTGTGCGCGTTCAAAAAAGAGGGGGAAAAACAAAGGCGCTCTCTGCAACCATCTCAAAGTCGAGTAGTGAGGCGTAACATTCCCAGGGCGACGGAACACAAAAGCTTAAGGTCACGGGGATGAAAAGGGGAATCAAACAGCCACTTTCACACGTCTGCCCTCCATGGCCACTAAGCCAGCACAATGCCAAACAAATGCTGCTCAAAGAGGAGTGAGCACATTCGTTCTGTATTGTGGCGAATGATAGCAAAACAATCTCGTCAGATGGCATACCAGCAGTAGGAAGTGCTGTACCACCCATATGCCCGAGGACAGATGACTCGACTGTTACAGATCAAGGACCCGGCAAGGAGAGCTCAACGCAGAGGAACACAACACCTCATTAAACAGCATTAAAATCGCTCCAAAACTTTCCAAGGCTTAAAATATTTTATTTAAAAAATGAAAGGTAAAATGGCTTATAGAAATTTATTACTACTACTAGCACTGCTGCTGCAGATAATAATAATAATAATAATAATGTACATTATTATTATTATTATTATTATTATTAGTAGTAGTAGTAGTAGTAGTAGTAGTAGTAGGCTATTATATATGTATTACATACAGTTGTGGGCTGTTATTATTTCTCTTCATTCACCTTTTATGTACAACATTGAGAATTTGGACGAAAAATAAAAAGCGCGATATTAAAGTACACCGTATTATTCGGCTTCTGATCTATTTGTTTTTTGCTTGTTTATTGATAAACACTACTGTTTGTGTAAACTGCTGTAAAATGTACTTCTAAACCCAGTTGACATGGATTTGTCTCTAAAGTGTTAGTTGCTCTTAGCTTTAATTCTTAAAGGGTTGTGGCGATTTCTCCTCCCCCCTGCGATGGATCATAGCACAATTACACGCATAATTTGCAAGGAAATGTATGAATATTCAGAAGAATAACAATTAATTATCAGATAGGGGGATGTCTTATTTTGCAGATTATTATTCTCCTACCCAGTCCTACCCAAGCTAAATGTAAAGGAAAATTGATATATGATTGAAGAACAAATAGATATTGATATCTAGAAGCCAGTCGTTTTGGCCGTTTTGCTGTAGGTGTGATGCAGTTCATTTCCCACAAAGGTTAGCAGGATAAACACGAGGGCTGGCCCATATAGCGACTCCCATATTAGTATGCATGTAAAATTAATTAGCTGCTTCTCGGCGACATCAAACGAAGTACCTGGGAGAACAGTGCCTCCAGGGCATGGCCAACATATGCTGGGATTATACTTAATGGACTAATTACACGAATTAGACATTCATTATACAGCACATCAGGTGTAAAGTGTGTCTCAGCTGAGCACGGGGTGGGACGGTGGGGCATCAAGGGGGGGTTTACAAAAAGCCAGGTCAAGACTCATTTGTCTTAACCACTTTTTGTCCAGAAACTGCAGCAAAGGTACCGAACATGGGGGAAAAATCAACCCGAGTCGTCTGTGTACTAATATATTTTACATTTTAAATTGACAAAATGCTAAAAATCCGTAGTAACGTTTTATTTTTTCCCCTCTTCGTAGGTAAATTTATTTCTAGTGTAGCTTGCCTACAAGCGAAATAGATTACGTTAAAAGTCAACAATGGATAAACAAGATTTAAAAAGAAGAAGAAGAAGAAGAAGAAGAAGAAGAAGAAGAAGAAGAAGAAGAAGAAGAAGAAGAAGAAGAAGAAGAAGAAGCTGTGGTACTGTCGGTTTATGGGTTTTGATCTGTAAGCAGCAGTTCCTTAGTTTGGCCATCAGGTGGGGGCAGTAACTGTGTAGTGCATTAGGGGAAAAGTCCTACTGATTTTAACACCAGTGGCAGAACCATTAATAAATACAATAATACCTATAAAATAATTCTAGTTTTCATATATTCACCTGGACTAATCCTGTTTACATATTATGTATTAATAAAGCACCAGGAAATATCATTTATAGCATAGAAAATCAAATAGGAGAGGCTTCAGTACCATGGAAATTTCCGTAACCCACATAACTGTTGCAGACATTAGTTGTGGACAGTTTAAATAACACTGTCGTCCCATTCTAAATTTCAATTTTATGTCAGTGTAACAAGTGTAAAACTGAAAGAGAAGGACCACATGTGACAGGCAAACACATCTGGCACCCCTTGACAGAGTAGATACAGATTGTGGCACAGCTGGGCATCAGTGTAAGACTGAGCAACACCTGTCTATGAGCATGTGCTGTGTGTAAATCGATAACTGTGATTGCATGTGTGATGTGTTTGCTAAAAGATGCTGCTAACATGGGTTGGCAGGCCTCTCGAATTTTCCCAGTTCAGTGGGTCCATATGGAGAGAAACCGCAGGACTGATGAGCGCTTCACCTGGGTTCAGGGTTTGGGCTATCAAGTGTGACTAGGAACAAGGGGACTTCCCGGCCCTGCCCGCCTGCATAATTCATTGCAGTCATCGTGCTCTCCTTAGGTTTGGTGATGGATGACACTGATCACCTCCTGAAAAAGAGCTATCCTTGCTCAGTCTGCTGACATATAGCAGTTCACTGTAAAATAGCTCTTCTCACTATGAACAGCTGGCACAATAAAAGAAGCTTCAAATGTGGTGGCACGAAAGGCAGCATTATAGCATGCAGTATAGAGTGAGGATCATGGACACTGACAGCACTGATGCTTTCAAAGTTAGCACAAAGCTCATCAGATGACACTCCAGGTCTAATAGACTGAAATACATTCAAATCCTGTACAGAGAAGTGCTAGTGAATAATTATGCGCTGATTAAAATCCATGAAATGAGTCATCTTTGCCATAAAAAATTCTTATTCTTTTGAAAAATGAAACAAAAATGAAAAAAAAAAAGATAAAAGAGGATATTCTGTGAAAAATGTATGAATTAGAGTGGTTTTATTGGATCTTGGCTGATTTCATAGAGAATAAAACCATGAAAGTGGGCTTTGAAATGGATAATAATGGATGTAGTGTAAAATAGGAGGTGGTCTAATGAACAGTGTACAGAGATTCGTAGTAGCTAGTTAGTATGCTTTCAACCTGCACACACACACACACACACACACACACACACACACACAAACACAAATTACATTTGTTATCCACAACAAACACTAAATTTACACCTCATTACACATTGATCTGTGGTAAGAGGTTGTAAGAGAGTCTTCTAATGCTGTAAGAACAATTTCATTCATTTCATAAAACCTTTGGCAAATGCTAGTCTCCTTTACACATATGCTAAGATTACAACCTCCAATTTAGCATCTTTGTATAGTTTGTGCCAGGTCCATTATTCCTTAAGACAATGTCAATGAGACATTTGCTTAAGGTTGTATTAACACATAGTCCCACACCAATAGGGCTTCTCTTTTAATGTCACACCCTTTCTTTTTAGGCACTTTAGTAAATAGTATGGCCTCATCTGATGATGAACCCTTTTAATTTGATCAGGAGTGGCAATGACGCAGTGGAACTTTAAGGCTTGTGTGTTTCATTGAGACCTTGATAATGAGGAGGAGGCACTTAGCCAACTGGGACCAGGCTTTTATCTCCTGTATCTGGGGACAACCTACTCTCCCAGGACACCACTCATTCCCGCTAAAGATCACACCCACATGCCACACATCAGCACCTAATTTGTAGTTTACTACATGGATACATATCACTACAAATGACTTTGTGGAGAGAAACAAGAAGTGGGTGCATAACTGAAATGTCCTAGACTAGGTAATTCCAGTCTTGTTCATGTACTATATAGGTGGCGGCCTGGGAAAGCCTTTCACAGGGTGAAATATTGACTTTTAACATGAAGTATGTTTCTATTTGCATGTATCTCAACCGGAAGTTTAAAAGACTGGTTAAAAGACTGGTTACCATTTTAAAGACTGGATTCCAGTCCAATTCCACAGCAGTGGGAGCATCATGGATATTTTGACAGCTGGTCAATGATTAAAATTCACAAATTAATTTGACTCTGTTATGTCTGGAATGTAGCTATTCAGGCCTGACATTCAATGTGTGAGGAAATCACACAAGGTTTTAGACATATTTAGGCAGAGACTGTTGTCACTGCTGGATTAATAAACTGGCTTCTTATTCTACATGATCTTTGCGGGAAGATAACCAGAAGGAAAGATTTTGTCTAAAAGCTGATTTTTCAGAATTTTGTCTGTTTGCCAGAATTAAGTCACAACAACATATGATGGGTTTTCCCCAGACCACTACATACATTTTAAATGCCATATTAAATCTTTTATCTGATATTTTCATAATAATCATATGTTCTAAAAGACAAAGTGTCAAAGTCAGTGCACAATTAGAGTTATGATAATGGAGTTTTTGCACACAAGTGAAACTTGTGTAATAGTTACAGCGCTAACATTATCTTATCTACTTATTTCCTTGTCTACTGCTGTCTATGTTTATGAGTGAGTATCACTTTAAGCTGTTAGGGCCCGTCACAGACATTCAAATACTTTAATTGGCTTTGATTTACATCGCTCTGAATTAGCAGCATTTCCACAGTAGGGTGAAATTAAGGGCCTCCCAGTAAATCATGAAGCCGTTAATAAGGCCATACAAACAGTCAACTAAGCATGACAAGGCTTTCCTCTGACCCTCGTGAGTTGACCAGCTCTGCATGCCTCCTGCTGCAAGGTAATATCCATGACACTTTTGCAAGCACTAATTCATTTGTTTAATAAGGAGACAAGTGAACATGAGCCAGTAACGAGATGTGCTATGAGAAATGCAGAAAGGTCTTATTAATCCAGAACTAATCAAAAGCCAGGGTGTCACACCTGCTCATCAAAGTACATTATGTATTGGACTTTGTTTGTTTTGGATTTGTACACTTTAATAAACCTTTGCATATGGAAACTTACTTCACACTTGATTTAGCTGTATCAAGCTGGCATGTTAAAGAATACAAATAGTTAATGCCATATACTAAAGGCATCTTCGTCTTGTTTAATCATTCTAGTGGTCTGTCATGCCTCTTACAGTCTGACCCAGAGAAAGGCCACAATGCATACATTACTTATAAAGGCAAAGTCATATTGCTTTGCAAAGAAATCTCTTCATGAAGTGCTCTCCAACAGTTACTACAGCTGCAAAATCTAATCAAGAGCACTGAGAGAGGAAGTGACCATAGTGTTGGGTCTTATTCCATGTGAGAATTTACAAAGAAAACAACACTCAACAGTGTCTGCTTATAAAGTATTCTTCAGTTGAGGGATAGTTCAAAATCTGATTGAAGACTGAAAGAAAGTGCTGTAAACAGATTTTCTAGTTATCACTAGCTGATGCAGTGCACATATGAGTAATTCTTTTATTAATTCTTCATGCATTTTACCAACCTGAACACAATTAGATGAATTAATCCGGTCAACCACTTAGTGCATGTTTAATTAATTAACACCCCCCCACACACACACAGAGTAGTCTTGGAGAGGCCCATCCACTTGTTAAATTCTTCTTTAAGAGAACACCAGGAGCAGTCCAAAGACCAGCCATAAATCACACAGCCATATTCCAGTTGATTTTCATTTGAAATCCAAACAAACACTGACACAGAATGATGGCAAAATATACTATACATTATTTTGTAAAGATAGATTCTGAAAAAATGTCTCATGCACTATTTCCACTATAATTCTTTTACAGTTAAAAAAAATGTGATCATACACAAAGACATGGATATCATAAAATGTAGAGAAAGATATGAAGTGTTTTCTTCACCCCTTTACCTCTATGGTGAGACTATTTATTGATGTGTGCCAGAGCCCCAATAACAAGAACAGATGAAAACGACACTGAACAACCACAATTTGAATAGGCAATCTTAAAGGTCAAGCTATCTTCTATTTACGGTTTATGTGTGATACAATCACAGGTTATGGTTCAATGGATTTACTCCCCCTTTAAATATAATCATGATGTACGGTCTATTCGTCTAATTGCTACACACATAATGAAATGGTCGGCCGCAAGTATCTAAATTGCCTAGTGTAACAGTAACGAGAGGGTGCAAATCTCTTTGGCTCAATGATTGGAAATTAACGTCAGAATTCTATTTGCCATTTTATATTCCAATTTAAAATGGTATACATGAAATGCATCACAAAAATACCAACAGTGCTAAAAAGAAAATATGTGCACAAGTCAGTCAGCAATGAATATTAAATACTATTTTCTTTCACATAAACACTGTAGCTTTATGTGAGTCAATAAAAGTACCATATATACATTAGTGCTTATTTCACTATTTGGACTGTTCACTGGCTTTGAATATGGACTGTGAAAATAGAGCACATTTATTTATATGGAATAAACAATTCACTATCCAGCCCAATAATACCTGAGAAGGACATTACATTCTCAGTCTGTAATCTCTTATCCGAGCACAGAAGCACACCTTTTGGATCCTGTGACTAATCTGCTTCTAATAAAGTTCTAAATTTATACGTAGTGGAATTTAATACCATTTGCACTACAATATCCTCAGAGATGTCAGAGCGGCCATGCAGCAGCGGAACATTCTTGTGGGGTTATGAGCAGAAAACCAGAGCGCGCAGATCTGACAAAATGTCAAGTGCCACTGGATAGTAGAAAATACCCGCGTCTCAGTCTGACTTGTGGCCCACTGTGCCTTTAAGGGCCTAACTCCAATAGTTAGGGAAATGTCCAATTCCCCTGTCTGGACAAAAACCATTATGAGCCCAAATAATTGACTTTCAAAAACCTGTTACCTTAGCAACAGACAAGTCATGGGCAGTGGGAGAGATCACAGAACTGAGCTCACCTGTGGAAAGCTGGTGGTAGATCCGTTTGTCAGAAAACCACATTTATGAAAGGGAAAGCAAAGCAATGAAGGAACTCTACTCTAGGTAATCAGTGTTCTGACAAATATACTCAAAAACTGGAAATTTAAGTAAAACATATCATTTAGTAACGACAATGATTTTTTTCAGTTACTACAGTGAAACTAAACAGGAAATGTCTGTATATAGTTACATGTGTGAGGTGGGAACAAGTCCTGGATGTTTTAGGGGTTAATCTTGTATTGGACAGCTCCAGGGTTCTCAGTTTAATCCTGAGCTTTTGTTACTGTCTGTACAGAATCCTTGTTTCTCTCTCTAAAAACATGCCAGTAGAAGGACCGGCTTCTCTTAACCACCTTTTGGTGAGAATGAGTATGTGAATGTGTGTGTGCATGGTTCCCTGTGATGGACTGGCATCCCACCCGGGGTGTATTCCTGCACTTACACTTACTCAAGATGAATAAATGAATGAATAAATAAATGAGTAGATGTCTGAAACACTTGCAGACCATGAATACTCTTCCAGCAGTAAGCCTTACAGTTTTTTAAACACTGTCAGACTGCAAAAGAGACATCACAACAGCAGCCACAATGCTCACACATCAGGGTTTAACTATGCCTTTAACTGTTTCGCAAATTGGTCCAATTAAGTCAATTAAACTGGCTATTAACCAAATGAACGCTAATTACAAAAAAAAGAGAGCCCCTTTTTGGGGGTGCAGTGGAAATTAACCAGTTACTGAAGTAATTACTATAATCTGAAGGAGTCTGGCAGTGTTAAGTTGAGTCACCAGGGCTTTGCTTCATTACTGTGTCACAGGATCTGTGGAGACTGATGAGTGGCAGCTCACTAATGCATGTGTGAGCACAGATTACTGTGGATTCAGTTTAATATTATGAATCGCTGACTGATCTATTAGTAAGGTAATGATGCTGAAAAGAATCAGTATTGTAAAAAGGTGCATATGACAAGAGATGAACTACATGACTGAATGGTACACATTATACCACAGACAGAAAAATCCTAAATTGATACCCCTTAAAGTGGTAATATGAGCCAAAAATATCCCTCACTGCAATTTCTATGTAAAAAATTATGACAATATAATTTTGTATATTTTGTATAATTATGCATGCAATATGATGGACTAATACAGAGAAGACTGCACACATTATGGCAAAATAAAAGCCCCATATTTGTATGAAGTAGTGAATAATTTTCTTATGGAATATTAAAAAGAGGTTATGGCAGTGTAAAATTAATAATAAATATGGGAAATTAGCAGGAAAAAAATGTCTCATAACAGCTTGGAACGCCATACTCTCAGAAATCTCTGTGGGACCTGTGGTCTCATTTTTTAGTGTTACTGCAGGTACACATCGAGGCCAACAAACATTTGGTTAGAGTCTAGTTATAGCCTTTTAAAGATATTATTTTGGGTACCTCATTTGAATGAACTTTCAAGGCATGTCTAATATGTGCAAAATTCAATGTCATGGTTATATATATATATTAAAATGAATGGAGTAGATCATATCTCCTAAAATAAAATTATTTTCTGATAATCAGCAAGTTGTGTCTGTACTAACACTGACATGAACTTAGGATGAAAACTACACTACTACTATATTAAAAATACAATTAAATGTCAATATCTAAATGCACATCCATGTTATTGTCATATATGATCTTCTAGATGTAGAGTATCAGTCATCAAATAACCTGAGTGAATGACTCGAGTCGATGTAACTATCCCTTACCATCCAGCATGAAATGTCTTAGGAGTAGCCAACTATTCTGATACCAGTGGAGTATATAAGCTATAATCAGAAAATAAAGAAAACAGCCACTGCAATTAGAGTCAGATATACTGCCAAAGAAATAAGAAAGGAATAAAACAAGATTTGCTATTGTAGTAAATAATCAGCACCAGTGTGATGTGATGTGGTGCAGCAGGACACAAGTTACACATTGTACTGTGTACAGAATACTGTGATAATTTGCACTTTTTAATTGTTTATTTGTAATACTATAGCAGGTATAAACAGTCATTCCCTCACATGTCTCTGTTTTCGCTATATCTTAAAAAAATGCAGCTTGTGATGTTACAGAGTAACCTGAAGATTTTTCTGTGTTGGAAAAAAAAAAATTGAGCTGCTTCATCTGTTACAAAGCACTGACACTGGAGACACCTTCCAAAAATGTTTTCCCTCACTGAAAACTTCACCATATGAATTACAAATTGCACAGCCCCTGTGAAAGTTGTTACTACAGGAATGATAATGTATTAGAACAAGTAAATAATTATAATTACAGTCAGAAATAATGGCAGAGCTGCTGTAACAAAATTAATCAACACCATTCAGAATCAAGCAATCGACAGAGCTGTGGTATGATGATTTTTAATGAAAAAATGAAACACCTTCCCTGTGGTCAAAAGAAGTGTAGTGGCATTAAGAAATGAAAAAAAAATGGGGCGGGGGGGGAAATCAGGCCTCCTCCATGTAGCAATTAGCTATGCACCATTACTGTGTACTAGTATGTGCTGAGACAGGCAGTAACGCTTTGGCTGACACAGATATGTTTGATAAGCCAAGCCTAATTAGACACACTCCACTTTAATTATGGAAACCTGACTTTGTCTTTAAAGAGCAACTGGGACCAAAGACTGGGGCTTTCAGTGATTCATAATGATGGGAAAATCAGAGCAATCAGATGTGCAGCATGTCAACAAAAAAAGTCAAATACAATACGCTGTTCAAGCAATGACATGTAATTTCAAACAGAAACAGGAAGCAAACAGCTAAAATTCATATGTATTATACTTTGAAAGAGTCAGGCTTTATAAAGTATTTAGCTAAATTAGTATCTGAAAGATTATACACCGGGGCAAAAACACATTAAATATAGTTTACATATAAAATATTTGGTTTCTAATGAAAACATGATTTCATTGCTTATACTTAATTATGTTTAAACAAGTTTCTAATGACTAGTTTGAATTATTTAGAGTGAGTGTGATCAGTTCATGTAGTATTATTGTGATCCATTTACCTTATAAAATTTTGCAAGGATGTTGGCAGTGACAGGAAGAAATAACTATTGTATCAAATACCTCATTAAATCATGTTCAGCAAGATGCAGTGGGTTATGTTGCTGTCTCACACCAGTGACCAAGGTTTGATCCCGAGGTTGGGTGAGAGTGCAGGTCTAGACTTTATTCAAGGCTTTAAAAATACTTGATCAAATCATTTTGGATGTATGAAAACTCACATGGAGCTGATGTATACATTTGAATGAACATTCTTTTTTTCCCCTTCTTTTAACTGTAGGTCATTATCAATTAAAAGGGCTCTAAATATAATGAGGTGAAAATAAAATCAGTAAAGTAATGCTGAAAAACGAGAAAAACATCCGTTTGCTAATTTACAGCCGAGTATGACATCACTTAACTATAATATACAACAGAATCATATATGATGCCTTTGAACGTTGCTGTGTGTATGTATTTAAACCTCCTTAATGAATCTCTACAGGAGCTAAACCAACTCTGATAATACAGCTCAATACATGAGGTCAGGAAAAAGCATTTCATTTTGAGTGTCAACATGATTAATCATGTACAAAAAAAAAAAAAAGACAAAAAAAGATACAGAGACCTAGTCAAGGTGGCGATAAAGAAGGCATTTTGCATCTCAGCAGTCCTGGCAACAAGACAAGCAGTTAAGTGAGCCAGCCCATGCAACAGTATGAATATTTAATTAATAATTAGTCATGTAATTCCTCCTCAGGAATTATTATCCCTAGAACTGGTTTGTGAATTTAATTATTAGCAGCCTTTTTGTTTCCATGTCCCCCTCATTACTGTCAGGATTGATATAACATAAACTTCATTAAAAATTAAAGCAAGAGTCTTAATTACAAGGCTACCCTGACTGAAGTTAGAATTAGCCAACTCAGTGATGTGCAAATGAGAGCATTATTTAAGAAACACGCTGGAAGTAGTTATGCTAATTTAGAGGGTTCACAGTAGCAGACCTTTTCACTTGCAGTTGCATATTCATTAAACACACTATGCAAATTTAATGTAGCAGTCTTAGTAATGCCTTGTTAATTTATTCAGATTTATTGAGTACAACTTGTAAAAAGTACCAATTTAATTACTCCATCTCCTTGGGAAGGTAGCGGAATATGGCTGAGGTTTTTAAACTGTGTAAATCAGAATTATTGTGCTTTGATGGAGAAAGGCGGGATAAGAGGACACTGTTTTAATAACCAGGTTTAATAGTCGTATTTGATTTACTTAAGCTGCACACTAAGGAGAGCATCACTTAAGTCCTTCTCATAGAGGGTGATGGTAGGGATGTGTATGTCCAAAATAGTTTTGACCACAGATATGAATGTGGAAATGGGTTCTTATGACATTACTGAGAAAGAAACGAATAAATAATAGTCAGTGTAGAGGCATCAGTCACTTAGAAGCAACTAACAACTGAAGCAATAAAGCGCACAATGACAAATGATATGTAATTAACTGTAGTCAAATTAAATCCATACGTAGACAGTTGTCACAACCCAATTTCCTAAAGCAATTCACTAAAGAAAAAAAGCTGCAATGTAATTACCAAACTGCAAAACCATCCAGTACATAATCTAATAAAAAAAGAACATTGCCAAACAATCAAGACTCAGGTACATATTTCCTTTTCTCTCTAACTTGTTTTGTTCATTTCCCTTTCTGTGCAAACATCCCTGTGGGAGGCAAACAAATCCAGCAAGTTAGGATGCAGGGTTGAATCTCTATGAGCCTTTCATCAGATTTACGACTTGTTTTTTTGGCTTAGGGGTTTCTTTGAGCTGATGGCTGCCACATCTAAAGAAAACATCCACCAAAGCACAACTTCCATCTTCCTTCATCTTCCAGTGCATTTTGACTTTACTCTATACCGGCACTCCAAAACAGACATTAAAAAGAAACACCTGGCTGTATTTTCTCCAGATCTGAATACATCCAACTTGTCTACTCAGATCTTAGCTCCATGGCCACTTGTTAATGACTGTATGCTGGTCTCCAGAGACAGTTGTGAAGCTAGAAAACATCCCCAAGACTGCAGGCTAGCAGAGCTCAAAGACCACACAGCCCAGAGTGGATCCACAAAGCCAGAAACAGCACTGGCCACCGGCGAAAGACATTCTCACACTCCAGGATCTAATTATGTACTGCCATCACTCATATCCTCTCTCTTTCCTCCAGGAGAAAACGCCATAATCCAACCCCACACAGGGTACACCAACACTAGGGGAGCAGGAGACGTGCAGCTACTGGAACCATCTCACATTTATCTGAAAAGACTAGAGAATAAAACTCCTATCTCAGATTATGCTAAATATAACATCATAGTCAGAAAAAAATCATGCAGATTGGAAAAACGAGTGACAAATGTAGACATAAATAAATGTAATAAATGTAAAATTAAGTCATTTATTCATATTTGGTGTCGCACCATATTAAAATGGATTTCAAAGTACACATATGACATTTTAGAACCTGCAAATCACAGTGTAAGATTATACAGCACTGTATGAAAATGTGATTTCATGTATCTCACTAATTAACTGATAACCACCCCCAAGATATGGATGTTGATTCAAAACAGTCAATAAAAGGGCATCTTGTTTGCTGTGTTAGCTATTTGCATGAAGAGTAAATAACACTAAGAAAACAAATGAAACACAAGCACCCAGAGATTTATATAATCATACAGTGCGTCACCTCTAAAGAATTTTACAGATGCATGCAGATGACTAGTTGCTGTAGCATCATAAAACGTCAAATTCCAAATGAATTAACAAGATATTTTCCCGTTGTATACAAAGAAAGCATTTGTCCTAAAAATATGTCCTAAAAAGAATTTAACACATGAATATGCATGTTGTCATAGTAGATTAATTATCTGTGTAAGGACCTCAGAGATTTCAGCACAGTAAATCTTATGGATCTGCCCACACACTAAATCTTTTCTGTTCAGGCGGTTTTAATATATTTGTTTTATACATTATCTAATAAAAGTAATCTCTAAACCTCGCAATGTCCTCCTATTAAGCTTTTCACACAAGTAGACAACACTGTCAAAGTGAATTGATGAGGACAAATGCACTTAATCTTAATTAAATCCATCACAGTGTGATATGAGAGAGAGAGAGAGAGCGTGAGATATGATGTGTTACTCTTAGATGTCATGACAAATGGAAGATTGATAAGAGTTTATTCATGTTTCCTGTGTTAGACAGTTGACTTCTCTTTTAATGATTTTGTTGACACTGGGAGTCTTTTGCTTATATGTGCTACCTAGCATGTTATACGGTGTTGTAAGTATGGATGTAGCAATACTGACACTGGTATTGAATATCATACCGATACCATGCTGATACCAACATCTGATACCATGTGATACTATGTGATTCATCACGTTGTATCTGATGTGACAACATGGAATGACAGCTGGATCTGGATGCATTTCACAATTAATGAAGGCAATCAAAGCAAATCAGACTACAAACTGTGCTCTGTGAAAATATCACTAGGGGAAAACAATTCAAAAAGTTCACTGCTAGCAGCATCAGCCAGCACTGCATCAACCACTAGCTAAGCAAGAAACAAATTGCCTGCAGAGAACACTAGGTGAGTGAAAATATTGGCTGTTGTGTTTTATGATAAGCCATTTGAAATGATCAGTCATTTAAAAACATTGGATACTGATGCAATTAAAACTAAAATGTGCATTACTTACAGCTGTACAGAAGTTCTTTTCCAAAGTGGAAAAAAAACCCTGCTCTCAATGGCATCCCTCTTCAATCCAAGGTTACTAAAGCTTGCTAACATTATTAAAAAAAAAAAAAAAATTCTAGGAGCCTAAGTGTATGAACACAAATGTGTACTTTTATGGCTGCTATTTAAACTGGGGAATATAAACATAGCTAAATAAAATGTTCACTGGCAGCCCTGATTGATTATTAAGTGGAATTCAGTGTCAGTTTCATTATTAACAAGTACCAAAAAGAGTACTCATGGTTGATATGGAAAAAATGGTACAGATACATCCCTAAATACTGTATAAGCACAGTGATAGCTGTATTATACAGGAAATTAAAAAAGATTCAGGTAAAATATGAAAACAACTTTTGCACAAACTGATCAACAATATGATGTACTTGCATCTTTAAATCTTTGGTTATACACTGGCTGTTGCGGCATTCTCGTCAATTAAAGTCTTTTTCAAGTAGAAGCCATTGGGCATCCTGAAGGAGTGAAGGCCTGAGGGTGAGACTCTCTGCCACTCTCTGGCTGGTGCACTAGCCTGAGTGCCTGCCTGCCTGTAATTACCCCAGCTGCATGAATAATAGCATTCCCACAAGCCCTGCAATGCTTCGATAGAGATGAGATTAGCTTAATCAAGTCCATGGGCTGGGTGAGGCCTCTGAATTTCATCATCCGGCTCATCCAATCAGCTCCACGCCTCCGGCCCATCTGCCACCACTTGCTCCATTCACTAGCTCGTTTGTTTCACATGTGCTAACTATACTAAGACAGGATATTACTTACTGTCTTGGTCATTTATGACCATTTGTAAATTGTCCATTTCAGCTATATAAGCTGTGGCATTTACGGTTTTATGTGCTGCTCATCATGCTTTGATACTTTGCTGACGGGAAGAAAAGTATGCAATTTATGCTTTAAATTAACTGCTCTGACCACGCTAGTAGGATGTAAAACACATCACCCTGATTCAAGGAGAATGTTCAAGTACAAAAAGGTGTTTCAATTTCCATATGCTGAAATTTGCCAGAAATTAGCATCAAAAGGAAGGGATCAAAGAACTGAATCAAAGGAGATTGTTGCTTCTGTGTTGCACCATAACACCTTACAGAAGCTCCCTGAGGGTCTGCCTGTTAAACCAGGGGATTAGTGAGGGTCCATTAAAGATTTAAGAGGTGGGTTTAGTTTATTATCCCAAACTTACAACTGTCACTACCATGGATATTCCCATCCTCATTCAGCTGTGCAGATTGTCAATAATTTTCACAGAGAACTGTATGCTGGGTTGATAAATAATGTATGCCCGTGTTTTATGCTCAAATTGCATAATTGTTTTTGTTTGCATCTGACTAAGGGTAGTTATTCCTCAGAGACACCTCAACTAA
>JAOUWY010000015.1:13853938-13864512 GCA_025728095.1 Prietella phreatophila | reverse complement strand
TGCAATTCATCAGTTCTTACCATATAACAGGCAGTGGTACAATATAAAGGAACGAAGCAGGAAACTTGTCCTTATCTCTTTACTCTTAAAACACACGCACACATACACACACCCCTCCACCCACTTAGTCGTGCTCAGTAGAGGAACACCATGTTCTCTGGGTTTGTAAAGCTGTCCTCACATGGCCCCTCCTTCTGCTGTGTACTCATTCACTGTGGAGGAGAGACTGCAGAGCGTGAGATTTCACGGTTTGGGTTCTGATATAATCAACAGTCACAGTTTTACAGGCTATGAAGCACAAGGTCATATAATACTACTACTATGAAAAGAGTGGTTTACTTTACAACAGAGTAACTACCTAGTACGTATTAGTTATTAGAATGTGTATATTACTTTGTCACTTTATAAAGTAACTTAAATGATGTAACAGTGCATTCATAAAACACGGAGTGTCCTAAATACATATTGCATTGTGCAGCAAAGTACTGCTCTACAAACCTTAGAGTTTCCACAAGTTACTAAGTATGAATTACTTGTAATTACCATACACTTACCTATTAATTGCTAGATACTCTATGCACATTTTGGAACTAACAGTAGGGACATGGCCCTAAAAGTCTCAGGAATTTATGAAATTGTTCCTAGTTTAGTTTATTTAGCAATATCCAAACTGTCGTTGTAATGAGTTGCGTAAAGAGTTACATCAGTAAGGGGCAAGGCATAACAATCAACTGGGTGTCTGTAACATGTAAGTTCAACCCATTGGCTTTTTTTTTTAAATAATAAAAAAAACCAATAGCATTGTTAATAAAGAGTAATAAGAAAAAGCCAGGCCTATGTAACTCATCATAATATGCCCATTATGCTTTTGGTTCTGCCAAAGCAGGAGCCAAACTTCATAACAAACTTTACGCATCAATATGATGAAGCTAATACAGAGAAGATATTGTTTACTGTGAATAATGGATGCATGGATGTGTTCATTAGAGTTGCCAATATTGCCACCAAGTGAACAGACACAGTGGGAGAGTGAGAAAGAGCAGGATCATGGAAGGTGAGGCAACTATTGAATCGATTAATCATTATGGGAATTTTGTGTTTTGTATGCATCATAGTTTGAAAGCCAGAGGTGGTTCACCCATATGTATCAGCCGTTCAATATGCAGTTATTCAAATGTTCATCTTCATAAAGACCTGATTCACAACAATATACATTTTAAACTCCGCTGAAATAGTAATGACCTCTATTGAGTGACAAACAATGTTGAAGAATTGTGGGACAGCATGCTTTAGCTCCATAAATGACAGGGTTGTCAGAGCTGTGTTTTTTATTGTGTTTTTTTTTTTCCACATTGGGATAGTTTAAAAATACTCAGAGGCTGCCAAAAGCTAATAAGTCTAAGTGCAGACTTATAGTACGTTCATACATACTGTACAGCGACTCACAGCAACAAAGCTTCTGGAGACCATTCATTTTCAATGAAAGCTGGCGACTTCCAGCAACATGAGCGACAGCGACCATTGGCGACTAGATGTGGGTGTGTCCACTTTATGCAAATTTGGGGAGACTTGATGCAGTGACTACCAGTGGGGGTGAAGACAGTAGAGCGCATGTGATTCAAATGCCTGCGAGTCCAAATTGTTTCGTGGACCCAGACAGTCCAGTGCTTGCATTTTCGCCGCAAATATATGGCTGCAATGGCTAAGAGCACGCACTGTTTCACCTTCATCTCGTAGGATAAGATGCATATATACGCTGGTGAATTATATATATGAACACTCCCTCAAAAATGTTTACATTTAGCAGCAAGAAAACTGGTTTGTTGTCAAAAGTGGAATGCTAATTGCATCTCCAACTGAAAAATAGTAGTAGGACCAGTAGTAGGAATGCCTACTGTCAACATGCTGGAACAGCGACTGGCAACTTGGGGCAATAAAATCACTGTATGTGTGAATGTACTTTTAATGTATGTCTAATACAGCTCAATACAACCTCTAGACTGTATGTTGTCGACTCTCAACTGTGTATTATGGGGTTACTGTAAAAAGTTACTACATAAAAGCCTATAGCATAAGTCTAGTGTGATATCCTCTTAGTGGTTCACCTCTCAGTGGTTACGACATAGGATTACTGATTGGAAGGTTGTGAGTTCAAATCCCAGCACTGCCAAACTGCCTCTGCTGGACCCTTGAGCAAGGCCTTTAACCCACAAATGCTCAGTTGTAGAAATTAGATAAAAATAAGTCACTTTGGAGAAGGGCATCTGCCAAATGCAAGTGAAATAAAGAACCCAAACCTATGTATAGGCCAGGTAAAAGTATGTTTTAATCAGGATTTAAAGCAACTATAAAATATAAATTGCATTCCTAATGTTTTGCCCCAAAACCTTGGAACACTACTCCAGAGTTTAGGGGCAAAAAAAAGAAAAAGAAAAACACGTTTCACCGGGTGAGCTGAAAAAGATCTTCAAGTCTAAACATCTTCTTCGACTGACCAAAATGCTTGGGGTGAACTGTACTGCTTTAGGAGTTCAGTAAGATACTCCCAAGGTAAACTAACAAGCAAGATTTTTTAATAAATGCAAACAACAACAACAAAAAAACAACAACAACAACAACAAAAAAATTCACAATCATTGTAGATAATCATAAGTTCTGCAGCATTCTTTCAAAATCTATGCTGGAAATGAGCTTCAATAAAATGTTAAACAATTGCAAATGCTCTATAACACACCATGACTGGCACTGCAATTCACATTTCTTTCGAAAATTGGCATCCTAATTCGATTATAAATAGAAATAGCTGTTGACCTCAAGCCATTATGTCTTCCTTTGAACACCTTTTCTATGGCAACGTGACCTCATCTTACCATAATTATTCTCAAGTTTGCAGTAAATTGTTGGTTACAGGCTGGTAGAATATAGTTTCTCCAAGAGAAGGGGGTGAGTAAGTAGAGTCTTGCAGAGTACTCATCATAATAACAGTATCAGAGGAGGAAAGACAGTAAAAGAAATTCACATGCTGCCATCTGAGCTGGGTTAGCCTGCCAAACACAGCTCCTGCTTTGTAATTAGACTTAAGAGTGGGGAATATATTAACTGTTAAACACAGAATCATACACATATGCACATGATCCCACAGACACCATCCCCCCAACCTCCCTTTTACCAACACATACACCCAACTCTCTGGCATGACCGTGGCGTGGACAGACAGAGAGACAGGAGGTGGGCAGACTGAGCAGGGAACACACCAACCTTCTCTCTGAATATTTTTAGCATGTTCTTCCTCCCTGTTCATCTCCAAAGTGATAGAGACTAGCAGAACAAGGATGAAACAGTTGGTTTGTACTCAATACTATTTATCTTATATAACCAAGATACATGCTATTACTGAGATGCTTGCTGTTATCTATCCCAAGATTTATACTTAATAGGCATTATTAGACTTCACAGAGGGGAGATTTCCCATAAGTGAAATTGCACACATGATGCTAAACCCTACACATGTGAATCACAGAAAAAGTATTTCATTGCCAGGTCACTGGGCTATGTACAGTTTGCCTTGCTATATGCAGTACAGCAAATGCTGTATTAAGAAAACACACTTCACATCACTTACAGTAAATATTTGCATGGGTACAGACATAGGAACAAGGTGCACTTCCTGTATACATGCAGCTCTAGTCAGCAGGGCACAGTCTTTCCCACAACTGACATCACCAGTGGTGTTCATTTATTTTCCGCTTTCATTGATGCCCTGATTAAAAACAACTGCATCTATTGGCTGTTGTAGGAACACGTACGAGTTTAGCTATTTAGCTAACCTCTTAAACTCCTTATTATTATTTTATACATTTATACACTCCAACAAACATATTTTAGCATAATTTGCACAAACTACTGAGAATAATTGAGTAACTGCACTGAAACTGATAACAAAACGTATGTAGTTACAAGAGTAAGGTATGTAAATGTGAACCCACCGAAAGATACCTGTAGTTTGGGTAGTTAATATACTGACACTATGAACATTCAGAAGGTTTTTACATTGCCAACACTATTGTTTACTTTAATTTGCTTTAATCGTGTGTTACATAAATGCCAGTGAGAAATAATCATTTCATCATACTAGACACCATCTGTTGAGAGAAAAACAAGAATTCAAGATAATAAATAACTCACACCCTTCACCACAATAAAGCTGATTATTTATGCATTTATTTTCAAATGTAAACTTCACTATTTCATGCATACAAGTTGACACATACATTATTTGACAAATTCTTGTTAATTCTCATATTTGCATAGGACAGAGTCACAATATATTGTCTAGAATGTAAAAAATAATGTCATAAAAAGATACAGCAGAGCAACCATGACCAGCAACATTAAGAGTTGGTATAATTCATGGAACTGTACAACTGTAATACTTCACTGTAGTGATTTGGTTGATTGCGGAAAAAAAAAGAAGAGAAAAATTGGTGATGAATGGCAGGTTTTAGATGAGGTCATGAAGAGAGGAACTGGCCATAGTTGAAATATGAGTTATTTTGTACAGAGCGCTTTATAGCTGCGCTGTAGTCACAGAAACAGGCAATGCATGGTGACAGAAAATAAAGACTAATACATATATCAGGAAGGCAAGCCAAGTATACACATAAAGCATAGAGGACAGATCGAAGCGTCTATGACCTCCCGAAAATTCTTTATACGACATCTGTATTTGTTCATTTTATGATTGGAAATTCATGGTCAGTACAAAACAATGTGCATCATTGGTGTGCAAAAGCACAAAGACATTTAATAATTGGTTGTGGTCACTGAATGTCACCAATTAACATCACTAATATCTAGAGATTTTGGGTATCCAGCTACAAGTGAATCAATCCTCCCATATAGATAGAAGAAGATGAGAAGCCTTGATTAAAAAAGAGAAAAAAAGAAACCTATTTGAAGACAGTCATGCTCTTTTCTATTCTGTATCAAATATCATAGGTGGTGGGCCCCATAGCTGTTTTCAGTAAAAAGTTCACACATCGTAAAAAAGGGAACGAAGGGACAGGGCGGATCTGAGGTTGAGCCTACTATAGTAATCCAGTCATGCATGCTCATTAACAGCTGCCACGACAGTCCCTGCTGACATCACTGTATGCTGAATGCTTCCAAAATGTAAGTTGTGTGTTTGAGTCTGACCACACAGATTAAGAGATGACGAAACTAACACAAATGACCACATGCTTTAAAAGCATCAGTCAGCATCAGTGACCAAGAATAAGACCATATTTTGCAAGCCTTCATGTACAGTCAAAGTACACAGTTAAATCTACCATATTTGAAATATTTTTGCTGGATTATTGATATCAACATGCTAGCAATAACAAAACCATGTTTTTCCCCTGATAAACATTTACAATTTTATTTGGAGGATGTTTCCAGTAATCCCTACAATGTGCTTACACTTGTTGTCAGGGGGGTTTCCCTCCCAGGCCACACAATTACTGAATAGTGGTTCTTTGGAGAAAAACTAACTTGCACAAGCACAGTGCTATTCTACCTGTGGACGCCCTTCATTTTAGGGTTAGACTGACCAGAAGAACCCACAGGAAATAATGGGCAAACAACAGTCTACATAAGTCTTCACAGATATGTGTTGCTGGGACAATTGTCACATTGAGTGAGCCATATGTTTTACCTTGGCTTTGTTCATTACTGAAAGGGTCTGTTTTGTTTCCTGAACTTTCTGGCAGACACATTTGGGAATAACCCAATGAGTCATATGATTTGAAGGATAAACATTTTTTCCTTTCAGATGAACGTACTCTAATGTGCTTTGTGAAATGGCAGCCTGAATTCCAGCTAACGCAAATCCCCACATTCATGTACTCTAGTGGTCTTTGGTGACAACCCAGTGAGGCTCTACTTACAGGAACCAAGTGATAAACTTCAATTAAGTGTACAGTGTGGGTTCATTTGCTTGATGGCTCAAGTGGCAGGTGCTTTGTACCAGTTTGGCCCATGTTCCATGCAACAGTTCCATGGGCCTAACCCCTGTTTTGCATGTCTGTCTTTCACTTGACTACAAAATAATATGCACACCTGCACGTACACAAGAAAGCAGGCTTGCAAAATCCCTTTTACGAACGGCTCAGGGTTTACTGCTTATTCTGTCCCAACATGAATGGTTGTGTCTATTTTGTCCAGTAGGCACCATCAAATTAATGTATAAGCGCATTGTCAAAACAGCAGGAAAGAAAAGTAGGAGCGATATTAAGAAAAGTACCCAAATTAACTAGTCACAAATGTATCTCAATAAAATACATCACAGTCCAAAACAGAACATAAAATAAATACATAAAAGTAATGTAGCTTCTATGCATTGGTTTGATACAAGCAGCACATTTACAGCAAAATGAAATTTCAATCCTTTGGAATGGTTGGGTTTTCACTTCTGATTAATATGACAATAATAGCATCCAAGAGTTTAGGATAATTAGCCATGTATGTTCTAAATTGTACAGCATAAGACAATATAGAAATAAGACAGCAATATAATCAGACAAAAACCAACATAAAGCTACATTAATGTCACACCAAAAGAAAAAAGAAAGAGCGAAACAAAAAATACTTGGGTATCTAATGAACATCATTCAGTCCTGTACACGTACTTAAAAACACATCACTCATAGAAAACTGTACAAGGTTATTTAGTTAATGTCACCTATTATGGAATACGCATTAATTTTCTAAGGGTTTCTCCTGGAATTGCTACGTTAATGCCTTTGGCACTTATTATCAAAGCTAATGTGCTATTTAAAAAATATTAGTTACATTTCCCAAAATCAAAATCTACGAATATTGATTAGTATAGTTCTGGCAACAGATAGAAAATAAATTATGCTAATTTGGGGAAATTTGTATAGTTAAATGTGATTCATGATTAACATGAAAGGACTTCATGAAAAGTTTCTTTTTCAACTTTACAGTCTGAGTTAATGAATATTAACGACTCAGGTAATGTTGACATGATAGTTGGCCCATTATTTCAGTTATACCACTCTAATAACAAAATACTTCATAACCTTCTGAGTTGCTTTGTAAAGTACAAGTTTGGAAAAAACAGTATGAGTAACACAATGGTCATCTATAACCAAGGAGAGAATAATAAAATGTAACAATAATAATAGCATGGGACTACACTAACTATTCACAATGCTATGGTCTCTATGGTTATGTGTCATTTGAAATTGAAGCTAATTATACCAATCATGTGCAAGGCATTAAAGAAGAAAAGATTAGCCTTAGAAAAGTTAACCCCCTACTCCTGCTTCTTTCCATAACCTTTCAAGGGAAAAAAAAAACCAAAACACTATATCCTGCTTATAACAAAGATTCAGTGTCTCTGCATAAAGAAGGAACTAAGACTAAAACATAAAACAAAAATGAACAATAATCAGAAAAAAATGTGGACTAAATATGCTTTTATCATTCAGAAAATGTAAATAATAATAATAATAATAATAAAACGCAACACAGAAATATATATTACAAATAAACAAAGCCAGAAGAATACATCTATGATCTATAATCACATGAAGTTGAATTGTAAGCTAAGGACAGAGCAAGTACAGTTTTACCCTAGACATGCCACAATCTATTTTCAATGGTCTCATTTCTGATTCAAGTCGTTTCAGTACAGTGAATATATGGAGCGAAAGAAAATGCATGTTTTTACATGTCTCACTCTGACCTGTAACAGCTGACGAAAGTGGATTGCAGAGACTGGAAACATTTTACTCATTACATTACATCTTACCAGAGAACAATTTCAAGACTAGTCATATTCTTGGGTGCTATTTAAATATGCTACTGATTTTGGACAGAGGAGAGTTTAGAGACAGACGAGAGGTTACCGTGTTCTCTGACCAATAGTAAAGAAAACACAAAGATGACCTGCAGCACTTCCAATACACTGCAACATACAGCTCTATGGTGGCATGAGTAAAAGCTTATGGTGCGCATATGTCAGCAATGCGAATGGAAAGGTGTTATTATCTCCTCTTTTGGGTTGGCTGATGACAGGTGAGCCTAGCGGGCATTTAGCTAATTAGTACTTACTAAATTAGTGTTCCAGTGTTAGCTAAAACAGAGTGGAATTGGTTGACACTTTGATTCCAACACTGTTAAAAATGACCTAATAGTGAGAAAGCATAAAGTGTGGCCTTGCTGCAGGATGCACGTGTGATGCTGTTTCATTTTGTTTTGGGTATTTTCTTTAGAGAGAGCGAGAGAGAGAGAGAGAGAGAGAGAGAGAAGAGAGAAAGCTTTGATTATGTGTGCTGTTTTGAAAGCCTCTGGCTGCGAGGCCCTGGGGGAAGGGAAGGAAGGGAAGGGAAGGGAAGGGAAGGGAAGGGAGGAGAAAGACTGGAGGAGGGAGGGTGAAGAGAGGGACAAGGCCTGGTATTCACAGGCCTTCACCTGCTCCTGCAGTCCAGGGATGCCACAGCCCCAGCTGGGTAGTGCCATAGCGCCCTAGTTCCATCTCCCTCCATGAGGTGATACGAGTCAATGGGAATAAGCACGTGCAAGACGTGAGACAAGAATAACAAAGAGCATGTGAAAGTGACTTGACATGTGTGAGATGGGTGAATGAGCGTGTGCTTCAGTGTGTAAGTATGTGCATGTGTGTGTGTGAAACAAGTGTCAAAATAGTTTAGACAGTGGTGCCTCTATTCATGGCAAGTTCTATGAGCTTCTGGCCTGAGCTGATGAGGCATAGCTGTGAGAAATGGCTTTTAGAAACATGAGACCACTTTCTCACATGGGTCCTTCATCTTCCCAAGCTTCAGCAAGCAACGGACGGTAAACTGCTGTGTGTTTAAATGATATGTGTTTGTTACTGCATGAATTTGGTAGCAACAATATTTCATGAGTCTAATGCCCCTGTTTAATGAGGATCAAGTTTGAAAGCAGCTGCTACAATGGTATATTGAGGTAATATGTTTAGCAGCAACACTGACTGAATCAGTGTCTCTGCAACAGTAAAGAAGTCTGTGTAGAGGTCTGGATATGCAAAGAACGTAAAAAGTCCATAGAGACTTACAGCTGGGTGCTGCCTTGCCTCATCATTTGATTCTGATCTATACAACTGTCTTTAATGCAGCCGTTCAAAGAAAAAATAAAGATGTGTCTGAGTAAAGTCTGGAAGGTGTTAGTACTGGAAAAACAGTACATTTATCTGTCTTTTCTTCTCCAAGGATTTAGCACTCCAGATTTAACAGGATATGCTTGAAATTTGAACGGATACCATAAGCATTCTTATTGTTCATAAATTCCTTTGCTCAACTTCCTTTCTTGTGAAATCCAATGTCTTCAAATTTGAATGCCATCCAGTCAGAGATCCACCACCCTGCGCCATTTGCAGAACACTGAAAGAATACGGGATGCTCCTTCTTCCGTTAGCGCTTAGCGGGTGGGCAGGATGGGAGTGGAGGGCTGCGTTCCAGTCCAAGAGCCAGAGGGGATAGATGACTGGCTGTCTCTTTAGCTGAACTGTTCAGCTTATGATAAAGCCCATGTCTTTATCTGGCTCTTTTGGGGTTAGCTCTTTCTTTCCTGCCTCATCCAGATAGCTGCTTTTATTCTTTAGTCAAGCTTCAGTCTCCCATTACCACCCCAGCAACCCAGCCCAGTTTCCAGCTTACTCCTCTCTGAAGACCTGCAGTGTTCCAGGCTGTATTTAGCCTGCCAGTGCAAAGACCCTGGGGACACCCTTCAGCACTTCATCCATCCTCTCACTGTCTGCCTCCTTCTAGGAGGAGTGAGTGAGGCAGGCTGAGGATAGCGCTATTGCTTTCGAGCATGCTATGAATAGCCTGGTTTTGAACATAGTCGCTTCCTAAATGGCAGGTGGCAGTGAGTAAGGTGGGTAAGGTCACATGGCCGAGGCATCTGTCGTTACCTGAGACTGCCAATGTATCTTCCTTTCCCCAGCTCTGGAGATCACTGGCAGGAGAGCTTTCCTATTATCACCTTCACACTTTCTAGTCTTTGGTGGTTTCTTCTTGTGTCCTTTTCCTTTTAATTATCTTAAAAAAAAAAAAAAAACAATCAAAGGGATCCAAGTCAGTTGCTATGTGTGTTTATCCTGTACTGTTGTGGAAAAAACCTGATGCATGTGCAGTCTTTATGGTGCAGTGCTGCTGCTTTGAAACTTTATCCTCCACATTTTAGGGGATTTGGTTCAGTCCTGTAAGGAGAGCAGAGGGATCTTTTCTCCTCATTGAGAAGGTGGTGCATGTAATGGCAGTTTTATTACCTACATTCACACAATGTAGGGATTTTCTGTAGCAATGTTCATACTGCAAGCCTCATGGCTCAAATCCGACTTTTTGCCTTGATGGTTCATATGTGACCTATATCTGTCCTTACTGTGTGAACAAAGCTCTGCCCTGAAATTGTGACACATGCACATATTTATGAAATCAATAACATCATGAGGATGGTCCACCATAATTTACACAAGCATGTGCAGTGAAGTGATGAAAAAAACAAACAAACAAATCATATATATA
>JAOUWY010000015.1:13826561-13843761 GCA_025728095.1 Prietella phreatophila | reverse complement strand
AGAGAGAGAGAGAGAGAGAGAGAGAGCGTTGTAAAGACCTCAAAGCTTTACTCACCAAAGCAGTATCTTTTTTTTCTCTCACAGAAATGAGAAATTCCCTATATTGCAACCTGCAAGCAAATTACGTCACAGATAAGACAACACATCTAGTGCTAGTCATCCATCTGTGTGGGTGATTATGATTTATGAGCCTTGCACAGCACAACCTCATGTTCTAAGGATCTTTGATTTTCTCCTACATGTTTCTGCAATCTGTACAAGTTTTGTAATCAGAACTATCTTTATGGGCTTATGTAGGAATTAAGGTTAAAGGTCCAAAGATTTCAGTATATTATTTTTTCCCAGCTTTTTAGGTTGTTGTACAGTTGACCATATTTTGTTTCTCTGATGTAAAACATATCTGATTTCTCTGCACCAAAACAAATTCATGTGATTCTGATTATCAAATAAATATTCAGACATATATCATGAAAACTAGTGAACAAAGAGAAGGATCAAAAAATTATCTAGCAGAAAAGTTCTATTTTAACTCCTATATTCAAGAGGCAGCCAAAGTCTGGCTGTGCAGTTATGCTACGCTGTAACAGATTTCTTGGGAAGCCACCTCAAGGTCATTCCACTAACCTTATCTCAATCAGGAACATTTGGTAACCACAGGATTACAGGGAATGGCCAAGTGAACTTGAGACACATGGGTCAATTATACAGAACAGCACTCGAAACACTCAAAAGCTAAAATGGTCAAGAAGCTGGATTTGCATAATGTGCACATGTGTGGAAAGCAATGTTCAATTACTCAGTGTGAAATGGTGTTTGTAGATATATAGTCATTAGTTATGCTTCCTAACCCTATTAGTAGGATATTATAATAATCAGTGATGTAGCATTTTAATACCGTGTTACAGCCATCAAAAACAACTAACTTTTTTTTTTTTTTACACAATTTAACACTGGTCTCAGCACATTTGCAATTCAATGTATACAGTACTGCAGTCTCCTTCAAAAGCAGTGAGTCAAGCCCTCTGTCACATGATTTAAGCCAGCATTTGATCACAATAGTACATCTGGTCAAGCTCCATCATAAACCTCCTTTTCTAACAGCAAGCTAGCACACGTGATGACTGTCTTCCCAGTCGTTCCACAGCATACGACGCACGTATATGCTACATTACAACCCAAAACTAATACTGTAGGGGGGGGAAACAGTTTTGCATTCCATTATGACCTCATAATAAAAACATTAGCAATGCTACAGTGTCATCTAAAAAAATCCTGTGCTCCATGTATTTTTTTTTTTACTGCTGAGAGAAACAGGGGTCTGTGCCCAGATTCTGATTCAGGAGGACAAACGTTCCACCATGGAGTTCAAACCAGAGTCGGCACAGAGTTCAGGGTGTTGTTAAAGTCAAATAAGGACTCCAGCCTACTTGGCTTACTGGTTTGTTTTTATAACACAGTGTTCCCCTTATTTTAGACAGTGGTGTTTAGCTGGGAGAGGGATCCATTTTCTCTTTGATCTATTGGTTGGGACTGAGGGAAAATCTGCTGAGTGCTTTGGAAAAGACAGTGCTCATAGCAGTTTGGCAGAACCTAGACTCCTGAACTCAGGTGACCCACATTCCCTGATTACCAAAACAAATGAGACAGAATACTCATTATTCAACCAGAACACCACCCAATCGCAAGCCTGAAAATCAAGTGAGGGCCAAGAAAAATCAGGAACTATATATGATAGGCCACATGCACAGACTGTGGTGATACCACATGGTGCATTACATCAGTCACTCTGTGGGAACTCTGACTCTGTGCATCATACAATGCCATACACAGTGTATGGTGTGTGTAATATATATATATATATATATATATATATACATACATACATACATAGTGTGTATATACCCAAGACTCAAGGAGGAATGGAGGTAAAATAAAGGGAGCTGTGGGACAGGAAAGAGGCAGGATGAGGTGTGTGAGAAGTATGAAGTTAAATAATGTTAATGAATTTCTCTGGAATTAACTATCCAGCACAAATCAGGAGTATGCTAGTGGACTTGCTTTAGGATCGCTTAGACTCAGGCCTTGTTTGAGAGCTTGTTTGAAAGCTTCCTAAACAAAACCTCTCCAGCTGCTGCTCACATGGTGCATCCTGTCTGCACTCACTGTCGCATCTGAAAAGGGTGTGTCGGCAGCCGTGTACATCTCAATGGGTGTGTACCAAATCAGCCACGTCAAGGCAAAGCATTGGTAGTGATCTCTGCTTTTATGATGCCAGATGTGCTATAGTGCAAGACTTCTTTTTTGGGTTGGGGGCTTCGCTGTCTTTGTTGCATGACAAGCTGTTTCGGGGGGGCACTATACAAATATAACAGCTATGCAACATAAAAGAAAAAATCATTGGATGAGAAAACACAACTTGCTTGTATTTTGAATATTTCTTCTTCTTTATTTTTTGTATGCACAAAAGCTTTAGATGTGCAGCTGAAGGGTGGTTCTCTGTGCTTGTGTTCCGCTCTCTCGGAGCTCGTCTAGCTGAGTCTGTTGCTGGCCAGATCAGCTGGAAGTGTAGCGCGCGGGGGTGTGGCACTTCACAACAAAGGGCTTAACAAGCACCCACTTCTACACAACTCCAGCCGACCCCCACCCCTTTTTTGTTTCCTTTATTCGTTTTTCCGCGCGTTTAATTTCAAATATTTGCATGCATTGGATTATCATCAGCATCCAAAAAGAGTCGGTCGCGTTAGAATGACCGCGGCATTGCGGGGTGCGTCGCGCGCACTGCTCGGCTGTTAGCTAGCTGCTTGGTGACCTAGTGTTGCCAGTTTTGAGAACTTTTTTTTTTTTTGCTTGCATAACAAATAAGTTTCCTGAAAAGTGGAGGCTTTGTGTAGAACTTCGCACACACGTGTGTGTTTGTAATTGTAGGTTACGAGAGGTTTGTTTACTGTCTCTCCTATGGAAAAGGTGGTGACTGCGCGCGCCTGCTAATTCCGCATTGACTTCCAGCACTTGGTCGAGACATACAGTGCCCAAATACCTCCTACATGCCACGTTTCTGCTGAACGTGAGCTCATCCGTATAGATCACACCTGATGTGGTGCCGTGGGTTAAATCGGTGGGAAACTGTTGCTATATAGATTACAGGCTTCTCCTGTGGGCGTGACGTTATTTATTTACGACGCCGCGCCTAACGGTTAAATAACATATTCCCCTACTTTTGTTTAAGCATGCCTAACGTTAGCGGATTTGTAGCCTATGTCTGTGAGAAATTCTTTTAACTACGCAGACACAAGGTTCGCAACACGGGGTGTTATTTACAGTGATGTGCAGCGAGGTACACTCATAAATCCTGGTTTTAATTTGATCCCAAACCGGTTTCTGTAGCTGGGGTACTATCTGAGCTGCAAAATGACAAAGCACTCGCTGCAATGGAAACTGACCTGTATGTGTCCTTAGGTGAGCTTTGAGATGTGACGATTTGCCATAAATTTTTTCGCAGCCAGAATAGTGGCATTTGTGCTTTTTCTGCGGGGAGTCCTGCTCAGCGCGAGCCCTCCATCGCTTGCCTCTTTGTTTAAGGGCAGAGTCGGCAGGGACGGCGGTAGGTGTGGCAGAGTTTCCATCCTCTCGCGTTGGGGTTGATGGCATGCTCTCTTCTTTCGTTTTTGCCTGCTCGGCGAAATTAGTAGGGCTCTGCTGATTGAAATCCGCCAGAATTCGGGCCACAACAAAAAGAGAAGAGTTGTCCTTCACCAGCGCTTCCTTGGTCTCTTCTCCATTCCTGGGTGCAGCCGCAGTTTCGGGTCGGATCTCCCTGTTCCCTTTAGGACCGTGGACAATTGCGCGACTGGACATAGACACAAGGCACTCTGCTGCTAAATGTTCCATTTTGTCAAACGCGCAAAACAAAAATGCCCCCGCTGTTTCTTTAGAACATGCAAAAGTGAAATGGCACTTGTCTAAATAGCTCAACTCCGTCGTCGATCCCTTTTGTGTGATGCTGAACATTCAGCAAACTCACTTTGTATCGTTACCGGCTTTTCAACAGACCTGACATCCTGAATAAAAGCACGCGGAGATACAAACCCGGTAACGCGCCGCACTGATTGTCTGCTCACTTTAGAGCTATTGTTCAGGCAAAGAGAGACTCCTAAACTTGTGTTGGTTGAATATGAAAACTCCCCATCGTGGCAGAAAAGTCCATTCCAACGTAAAGTGACAGTATTGTGCTCGGATCTGACTGGAGCTGTCGGTATCCACGCTGGGGGCGTGGTGGCCCGGAGTGTCGTCACAGCGCGCGCGAGCTCATTGGCCCACACAGTGTCCCGAAGTGCACCGGCTCAAACTTCACCATGTGTACCCGGATCCATCCAAAACCGGATACCACCGTACGAAATTGTGCGCCATAATCTAGTACCCGAACAAATGTGGTGTAGTGTTTTTGTTTTTACATTTATGGTCTAGTACTGTACTATAGGAGTATTCTATTCTATATGAGTATCATCATAATCAGCTTTCTTGCCAGGTATGCTTTCATATACGAGGAATTTGTCTTGGAGACAGGAGCTTCCGGTACACAACAGTACAAAATCACAACATCCACAATAATAATAATAATAATAATAATGATGATTAGAAAATGTTATATAGGCTATACACACACAAAAGATATATACACACATATGTAATGCAAATCTAATATAAATCTGTTATATACAGTGCAAGGGAATGTAATGTATTGGCAGAGGAAGTTGGATAAATATAAAAGACTAAACTGTGCATTGCACATAATTATTACTCATTGGGGCAGTTTAACTGTTTATGAGATGGATAACCTGGGGGAAAAAACTGTTCCTGAACTTGACGGTTTTGGTGCTCAGAGCTCTGAATCATCAGCCAGAAGGCAACTGTTGGTAGTGGGCAGGGTGAGTGGGGTCCAGAGTAAATTTTCCAACCTTCTTCCTCATTCTGGAAGTGTATAGTTGTATTATAATCTATCCCTGTTCATAATTCTTGGTTTATATAATCCAGATTAAAATCATACTTGTTTAAATTGGCCTATTGGTAATTCTTGGGCCTTTTATTTTGTAAATATATTTCTCCTTGAGTTGTAGTACTTCATATATAACAATAACCATAATAAAATTAATAATTATTTATTATTGTATTATTATTATTATTGCTGCTGCCCAACTACAAAAAACAAGTTCTTATTGCAATAGTTACAACAACAATATAATGTGCAAATACAAGAAATAAAATGTTTTTTTGCTGTCATTTGGGACGAATGATTTCAATGAGGTTCGCTTCACAACTGGTACAACACTATTGCACAATTTAGCGAAGAACTACATCAAAATCCTCAAACAACTGTATCAAATATGTCCAAAGTGTTTACTGATTTAATACACGTGCATATTCAGATGAAATGCATGTAGTTGGTAAAATGTATCAAATAGCATATTAACCAGGACGTTATTGAAGACCACAACCTGCTTGTGTTTGTTACAAGCGGATTCTAGGCCGGGTTTGGGTCAGATTAATCAAGTACAGAGCTTGGCCAAATACCACATGTGTTTGTAGTCATATACTTGTGGGAATGCCTATAGCAATAAGTTACTTAGGTGTGAATGTGAGTATGTAGTGATGAGGTTCACTGCCTTCAGTGTGCCTTGTGTGACAAATTGTTGGCATGCTGCTATTAACTGAAACGAGTGTGCACTTCTGTTCAGCAGTCATAAGGAAGTAGTGTTTCAAGATGGAAACTCGAACATTGTTTAAATAATCTGATAGAAGATAAAGAGCTGGTTGTCATAAAAGTACAAGCAGATTCATGGCACATTGACTGCCCCCACACCAAAACTGAGTGAAAAGAACACACAAAACAATTAGACTGTTTTAATTAGCCAGATTAGCTTCCTAGGTTTTAGTAGCAGAGAGGCTAATAACAATTATGAAATGTATAGATGCCACGCACTTTAAAGTCCATCTTTATAAAACAACCTTCATTGTTCTGTTTTTAATTATTTAAACCAGAGAAGCAGAAAGAAGCCAGAAGCAGAATAATGTTCCAGAATATTTTATGATTTTTAAATCATGTGATTTTTGGGGGAAACATGAGAACAAAAGCAAGGGTGCATTTGTGCACCCTCGAACACAAGTGCTGTGAATCTGTCCTGTGGGAAAGTGTGTACTCTCTCAGTTCTGTTCACAAAATTCAATTCAAGGCTCTGGAAAGTTCCTAAATTCAGAAGGCCATCTGTCTGTATTACTTTACATATTCTTTCACCACAACGACTGGGTGTTCTTGCATTTCATGTGGTTCTTCAGAGGCGCACTCCATGACAGCACAACAACAAGGGGCCAGTTCCTCTTTCACAAGATGGCTGCCTCAGAATGAAGGGGGTGCTTGTCTGTCAGTCAGATAAGCAGGAGAAATTGGTGAAAAGACAAAACCAGGTTACTTGTTACTGCATGTCTAGGTTTATAAAACATAAAGACATATTTTTATCTATGTTTTATTATTATTATTATAAATGTAAATTTTCTTTACAATACTAAAGAATGTGTTAGTACTTCTCCAGGCATGTGGGCACAGTAGTGTAGCAACGACTTAACAGATAATGATGGAGAACTGTATGTGTACTGCAGTGCAAACATTATTATTCATTATTATAATGTTATCGGGATAATGTGAAAATTAGCCGAAATACTGTACAAGAAGTACAGTAAGAAATCCTGAATGCCTTTCACTTCACCCACACACAACCCACTGTGTGGCTTTTTACTGATGATCTGAGCTCACACAATACCAAAAATTTAGATGGTAGGTGTGATCTCTCCCACTGTATATCCCCTGCAGTGAAAGGGTTTGTCTCATGCTGCTATTTTAATAGTTGTACTGATTCATAGAGTTTTAGAAACTAGTTTTCATTTTGACTTCACAACAAACTGAGTGGCTTACTTCTTTTAGTATATGCCTTATCTTGTTTCCTGTTATGTTTGTAAAACTAAATGTATCTTTTACACTAGGTCTGACCATGTGCACCACTGGGTTAAACTGTCCAAAACCCATGCCTTAGCTTTGTGCAGTGTGGGGTTCATCTCCTGTCAACGACAAGGATGCAATCACTGTAGTGTGTGAGAAACAACAGAAAATGTTTCGTACATCACATAGCAACATGGCATGAAGCTGACTGAACTCAGTAGCACTAATGGTAAAAGTTTATGTTCGTTGTGCTCAGATTTTGCTTCCAATTTGTTATTGGAAAAGCTCTTGGAATAAACAGCACTTCAGGTGTTTATCGTAATCATTCAGAGACTGCACTCTTCCCTAGAACATGTCAGAGTGCCTTGATGAGCTGACTAGCAAATCAGAAGTCAGATGGCTGAAGGTTATAAAGCAATGTTACTTTAAACTAGCTGAATAATTTTTCTGCAAATGTGTAGTGCTCTTGCTATGTCCTAATGCTGACTATAAACATAGCATTTTTAAAATCAGCTTTTTGTGTTTAGTCTTCTCAGTTAATGAACGTCTTGTTTATGTGCTGAATAGAAGAATGTAGCGTTTAAATGTCAATGCACAGCTCTTGACTTACATGAGACCCAGAGGTTGTTTACTTCTTGTGGTTTAGCTTTGTTCTGTCATTGTTGGGAAATGTCTCGTTTCCCATCATGGGTGCAAATACTCTCTTCCTGCTCAGAACTGACTGCATTTTGTACTGATCTAAGATCAAGATTTCTTGGTTGTGTCTAAGACAAAACTATTGTGCAAGAAAAAGCAAGGCTGCTTTCAGAACTGTAGACGACGGAAGAGATAGCTTCTTGTGTGAAAGGCTTTGTGCGGCATTTAAACAGAAAAAGGAGTGCCCACATAACACATATATACACACACGCACCAGTACTTTCACTCTATCAACAGCCCCTCCCCCAGGGTGTATTTGTCATCATGAGCACAACCGTTTCAGTGCATTTGTCACTGGTGTTCAGAGGTCTTCTTATTAGCAACCCCCTTTTACTGGTCAATCATTACACATGCTGATCTTTTCCCATCACCTCTTTGGATGGCTGAAGTGGATAGCAGTCTTGTATCTGTTGTCCCTTGGCTAAACAGCACACTCAATTGATATAGCATACATGTCCCAGTGTTTCAGATGCTGGTACAACAATGTACTCCCCACCCTACTTGTTGCTTTTTACACTGGTTAACATCTGAAGTGTTATTTTGTTGTTCAAAAACATGAAGGCCACTTCTGGAAGAGGAAAATTCTGAAGCAACTATTATACAAATTATTCTACAAGTAATAGTGTTCAGGCATGACTAACAACATTAAAAGAAAGAAGTGGAAAATCTACTGTTGTCTCACAGGTAACCTGTGGTGAATATAAAGATTACTTTTAAAGTGATGAGTGGGAAGAAAACAAGTGTTTAGCACAGACCAGCATGTGATAGATCCCGCATTCAATATTACATTCTGTACTTGGTTCACCAAAGGAAATATAACAATAGAAAGTCATTTTTAATGTTGTGTTTTTGTGTTTCTTAGTGGGGGTGGAACTCTCCAATTAGTCAGGTTTTAACAGCCCTCTGCTCAAGGTAAGGTCTGTGAGTCAAATAAAGCCACGTCAGACTGTGTCATAGTAAAAGACAAACAAGCTGAGACTGTTACCTAGCAATACTAAGAGTAATCAAAATATGGCACGCATGAGATAAGAAAGGCATGGAGCTCAGATGCACATCCCATCCCATAAAGTCTCTAATATCCCTGTGACCTTCTTAGTTAATGATTGTTAAAGTGGATGAGATGAATGTGACCACATTTATCACATTGATACTAAATGTCTTAATTCACATTAAAACAGAGGCATAATATGGTAATATGATAAATTTGTGTGTCAGCTGTGGTTAATAATAATCCACTTGATCACAGTGTTGCAGAAGACATTACCTATCTCGTACCATACCACTGAAAGGAATAGGACAAATGATAAATTTGTCTTCTGACCTATGTGAAGTGTTTCTATAGAGAGCATTCAACAGTGAACTGGGGCAAGTGGGAATGTGGGATGGGTCTTGTTGGGTCTTGTTGGATTGTAATGAGACATCTGTATGTCTCTGCCACTCCACTCACGCTATTCCATGCTACCCCTATAAGTTGCATTTACACACAATAGTGACACAATAGATAAAAGCCTCATTTGCTCTCGTTATTCAAATCACAGCATTACCTAGTCTGATCTCTGAGGCATGTGACAACAATGTGCTATATTGGTCAAGGTTAACAGCCTTATTCTATAACTTGCATACTTAAACAGTTGATGTGGGTCAGTAGAAGCACTTGGAAAGCAAATCATCAGTGACTTTTTTTTTATTACTTTTGTCACATAATTTAGATCATTATATTAACACACTAATTTCCCTGGAAAACAGAGTCAGATTAAAATTAGATATACTTCAAAGCTACTTCAATGGTTCTTTGGATAGTTATGAGTTATATTAGGAAATCTTTTATCTTTAATCAGGAAATTCTGTTGCAGGGGTTTACAGTATATAGACCCTTATGGATTTCTCAACAGTACTACTGTAGAACCCTTAAGGGTTCTAGATTTAACTTTTTGCCTATACTGTGTATCTATAGTGAGTACACAATTGGAAGACAAAGAAAACAAAGCTGTCAAAAATTATAATTCAGGTTTTCAAATATATATATATATATATATATATATTTTTTTTTTTAATGATCTGCATTGTATTATTTAGAATAAACTCCTTTTATAATACTATTGTAATCACGTTTTCTCTATAGAGAAGTAATGCAGGAAGCAATGTAGGCTGAAATAAATGACCAAACAACAAAAGAATCCAACATGCAGAAGTAAAACTTAATAAATAGGAAATATTGACTAGTTATTGCACTAGCTTACAACCTGTATATACAGCCTACACTGTGCCTATTCTGTATTTATTTAAACCAAATGAAACGTTAAAAATAATTGTTGTCAATATCTTCAGTGACACGGACGCCTGAACAAAACTAAAATGCGTATTGCAGCTGCTAACACATTTGTCAGTCTTGAGAATTTTATGGCTGCTCAGGCGCATTGTATGCGGGACCACATATGGGAAAGCCATTCTATTATTATTTCCCTTAACACTAAATCAGTATTAGGATTAGTGTTAATTGTTAACTGGTGAATGTGAAAAACCCTAGTAGGCCTGATACACTGCACAGGATAACAGCAGTACTGTGGTTTTAATAATTCTGTGGGTTTGTTTTTGTTATTTTTAAGGGAGTCTGAATGTGAAAAAATGGCCTTCTCTCAGTAATGCAGCACCTGTTGCTTTGCTTCTAACTAACTGTGTTATTACATTGTGGGAAAACAACATTTTCTCCTTCTTAATTTTGGAAATAATGTATAGAACATTTTGGATGTATAATCTAAAACACAATTATGAAAATGCAGCTCTGGGATTTTGGTAATTAAATTTGTACATGCGCAAATGAAGATATCACTTTAGTTTTCTTCTAATTCAAGGTAGCATTTCTTATGGGCTCAGTAAATAATTAATTAGCTGTAATTAGGAGCAGGCAGAGTGCTCTGTGTATTTAAACCTGGACTTCATTGTGTATATAAAAGCCACAAAGATAATTGCTACATTTTTACAAGACATGCATGTCATTGAGTTGGATTCAAAAAAGCAATTTAAAAATGGGTCATAAACATGAACACAGACATTTATTTATATTACTTTTAGACAACTACTTACTTATTACAATGGCACATGTCAAGCAGTTAGATATATTAATCAGCAAGTAACAGTCAGTTCTCAAAGTTGATTTGTTGGAAGCAGGAAAAATGGGCAAGCGTAAGGATTTGAGCAACTTTGACAAGGGCCAAATTGTGATGGCTAGACGACTGGGTCAGAGCATCTCCAAAGTGGCAGGTCTTGTGGGGTGTTCCTGGTACGCAGTGGTTAATACATACCAAAAGTGGTCAAAGGAAGAACAACCGGTGAACTGGTGACAGGGTAATAGGCACCCAAGGCTCATTGGTACAGGTGGGGAGTGAAGGGTAGCCAGTCTGGTTTGATTCCACAGAAGAGCTACTGTAGCACAAATTGCTGAAAAAGTTCATGGTGGCTATGATAGAAAGGAGTCAGAACACACAGTGCATTACAGCTTGCTGCGTATGGGGCTGCATAGCCACAGAACCAGTCAGAATGCCCATGATGAGCCCTGTCTACCACTGAAAGTGCCTAAAAATGGTATGTGAACATCGAAACTGGACTATGGAGCAATGGAAGAAGGTGGCCTGGTCTGATGAATCAGATTTTCTTTTACATCATGTGGATCATGTGGGTACCTGTGCATCACTTACCTGGAGAAGTCATGGCACCAGGAAGCACTATGGGGAGAAGGCAAGTGGCATTGTGATGCTCTTGGTAATGTTCTGCTGGGTCCTGGCAATCATTTTGATGTTACTTTGACACATACCACCTACCTAAACATTGTTGCAGACCAAGTACACCCCTTTATGGCAACGGTATTCCCTAACGTCAGAGGTCTCTTTCAGCAGGATAATGCGCCCTGCCACACTGCAAAAAATTATTGAGGAACATGACAAAGAGATCAAGGTGTTGCATTGGCCTCCAAATTCCCCAGATCTCAATCTGATCGAGCATCTGTGGGATTTGTTGGACAAAAAAGTCTGATCCATGGAGGCCCCATCTCGTAACTTCCAGTACAGAAATTAAAGGATCTGCTGCTATCATCTTGGTGCCAGATACAAGATAGTCTTGTGGAGTCCATGCCTCGATGGGTCAGAGCTCTTTTGGTGACACAAGGGGGACCTACACAATATTAGGCAGGTGATTTTTAAGGTTATGACTGATTGTGTATTTTGTTCTAAATAAGCAAAGATATCATTTATGTCTATACATGTTTCACTTCATTTGTGATTGCTCCATATGCTATGTGCCATAGTGGTGAAATGTGGGCAGCTGTGGCTCAGGTGTTAGAGTGGGTTGTCCACTAATCGTAGGGTTGACGGTTTGATTCCTGGCCCACCTGACTCCACATGACAAAGTGTCCATGGGCAAGACACTGAACCCCAAGTTGCTTCTGATGGCAAGCTAGCATCTTGCATGGCAGCTCTGCTACCACTGGTGAATGAGACAGTGTAAAGTGCTCACTAAGGTTAAAAAAGCACTACATAAGTGCAGACCATTTATAATCTAACATTAATATGTTCATGCATTGCTAGAAATTGGCTAACACTTTACTGGGCAGTGTTCTTAAGGACACAATATACCTACATAAAGCTCATTACAACAAGCACCAGTTGATTTTGTCAATTTTAATGTCAATTTGATGTAACATGAGTCTAGCCTTTTGGCCTGACTTACAGTATGTTGCAGGTTAGTGGCCTAATGCAAGCTTATGTTGACAAAATAGCACAACTTTATGACAACTCTCTGCTGGAATAATCCTTTATGTAGGTTTATAGAAAGTGCCAGAAAGAGCTTATGTTGGGGTCATGTAGCTCTGTGAACACAGTGCTGAAGTAAAGTGTTACCAAAAATCGCATAAAGATGATCCTCGAAATGTAGTTTTGAACGTAACACATCCATACACTGATATTGAGTTCTCTTCATTCATGACTTGAATCACACTTTTTTTTTATTCTCTCTCTCTCGCTCCCTCCCTCTCAATCTCTTTCTCCCACCTCCATTTGTTGTTTAGACACCGTGAGCCGTTTTTCCACTTCAAGTGGCCGCCTCATGACACTGTTTTATAAAACATGTCAGATCACTTCTCTAGAGGCCCTTTCTATCAGCGAGAGGTGCTTTTCCACAGCTTCCTTCGTCTGTGAGAGACACTGACCCCTGTCCACCACGGCACACATTAAAACAGGTTCACACCACCAAACCGCTCACTCAACTCTCTCTTCCTGAGAGAATAAAAGAGGGTTAGATCCCTGCAAGAGGCTCATTAACATTGGAATAGCTGCTCCTGCAGCCGCTATAGATGCCTACCAGCTATGGTTCTCTGAAACACTTGACAGGTTACACAAGCAGTTCAAAAACCACTTTGCAGGAAGGCATTTACATTTTGCTGAATCTGAAATGTAAGCAAGTACAACTGATTTTTAGTGCTGTCCTGCCTTCTTGTCAAACCACTTTCAGATGTTTTTTATTTTTACTTTTTATTAATAGACAAATTCTAGACCTAGATGAGCAAAAATATCATCACACTAATTGTGCTAATGCTGAAACCTAATAGAAAATAAGTTTTTTTGTTTGTTTGTTTGTTTTTGGAATAGAGAACCTAGGGGTTAACTCCGAGTCCCGCTGGAAGAAGTGTCCAGGGGTTTCCTAACAACCACGGACTGTCAGAGGTTAGCTTTGAGCTCTCTAGAGAGGCAGTAACCTGTGCCGGCCTTCTTCCTGCTGATCAGCACATATCTCGTTCAAACCGTTAGATTTCTGTGAAAACATTTCAATGTTCTGGAGACCATTCTCTCTACCTTCATAAAGGAATTAATGAGTTTTTCTATAGGCATTCCGCAAGCTCATACATTACGTCAATTTGCGTATTATTGTCTCCGGTTTTGTTAGTCCTGGAGATGGGGATAAATTGCTGACTTGAGCTTCTGCAAGAAAAGCATCTTATCTAGGACAGCTCTGACGTGAGAGCACTATCTAGAATGGGAATCTTTTGACTCTGGAGAAAAAAAAACAGATTTATTCCTACAGTATATACAGTACTGTATATTATATTGGTGTTAAGCAACATTTGGAAAGCTGAATGATGGTGACGGTAGGATTTAAAGATGAATTAAAATATTTCAGTTGCATGACACTTTGTATCCCAAACTCAACACTGCCTTTCATTTGTGTCACAAAGAAATCACCACATAATAACACTTTTTAAAAGGATGTGTGACTTCCTGGATGTTCATATACGGTAATTGATTTTATATTTTTTTTTTTTACATTTTAAACTGGAGCCCGAACACACTATTACCTAACACACCAGAGAGTCTCTCACTTCCCCCACCGTCTAGTGTAAGCACACTACAGGTGAACCTCCTGAACCCCAAATTAATCCCAAAGTAATTGAACTTCCCACAGGCATCTGGCTGCCATGTGAACGTAATTGATGTTTCTTTGTAGAGAGGTTTAAGTGGCTTTTCATGATTCTGTTAGACACCTTATTTAAAAACCGTATTCTCCCTTCGTACCTTTCAAATTGTCTCTCTTTTTTGCTCCAACTATTTTAACATGCAGAGAAAAAAAACCCAAACAAATTAAAGGTCTCAAAAGGTTCCAAAAGAAAACAGGTAAGGTCCATTATTCATTTTATTTACTATAGATCATTTTAATATTTTTTTTCTAGATTCAATATAAGCATGACCTGCACAGAGACGAGGAGAAAAAAAGAAAAGAAAATACTGCAGGGCAGCATTGTTCCTATATTATACCTTGTCAGCAGGGAAGCATTGGGATCTGTTCTCATCAAATGCTTTTGAATTAGCACAAGGTATTTCAACAGTCTCAGACCTCAGACAGACAGACACACACACACACACACACACCTCTGTGTGGAATCTTTGCTCTTGGTGTGACTCTACAGAAGGTATATTCATCATGTTTCTATATCACTGATCGCCCATTTCTGAGCCCGTCAGATTCCAAGCCTTGGGCTCAAAGCAGACTTTTCACTTCTTTGCTGATCCAGGACCAGCTTTAAAGCGGTAAACATAAGCCTGATCCAGCACGGAAATATCCACAAAAAATGATCCGAGATCATGAATGAGTAAGCACCTATACTGAACTGCAGCGGGAGGCTCATTTCACACTCCAGACGGCCTCTCAACAGGTGATGCTAGCACACTCCGTGGCTAATTTACAAGTGTGCAGCAGGGCTGAAAGTGATGCGGCTCCACAGCAAAGAAAAACTTTGCTCATTAACTTAAAATTTGCTAATATTCATGAAAAGAATGAAGAAAAAAAGGTCACAAACAGTGGCATGATCTCTTGAGAGGGGAATTTCTCCAGGCATCATGCTCTCTCAACTGAGCACCCACCAAATTGCATTGTGTCTACTAATTTTGTAATTAGCATTCAAATTTGCATGTCTTACCAACTTTGTTAAAAAATGACTGCATTTCAATAAGATGTGTTGCGCTGGGTTGTGGTGCCCTATACAGAGCCAGTGAGTTAATTAAAAAAAAAAAAAAACACACCAAAAAAAAAACCCAGATGTTTGTTGTTCCCTGAAATTCATATGAGATGCTTACTATCTATTTTATTTAATAATGTAGAACAAAGCTGTTAATATTACACATACTACTATAAATGTTATATTATAATCAGTTGTCCCTGATCAGCCCTTCATATACCTATATGGATGACAAAAGCAACAAAAACACATTGCTTTTTAACAGGAGGATATGATTTCAATAAGCTTAAGGGATAGTATGAGCTATGAGGGCAATGACACATAAAAACAGTAATGAAATGTGCCCTGAATCTGAGCTGTTTGAATGATACTTACATCAAAAAAGTTTTTTGTTATCTAACTAACAGCTAACCTACTTACCATGATTGCGTGCTGTCATGTAATCGGCCCTTGTCAGGACAGGCACATAACATGAACATTAACCATCCCACTGTTGTCAAACATTACTCATTTGAGGCATTATGGCAAAAAAAAGAAGCTTTTGGACCTTCACTAAAAAGAAAAAGGAAAGATGGTGCGAGGATGAGAGTGGCCTGGTTTGTCTTGCTCAGGTCTGGGTAGTGTGAATGGTGCGTTTCCCCGTCTGGGCCATTCCTCTGCTGCGGGCGGCTCTCAGCAGCCCCATCTGTCCCCCCGGCGCTGCACTGAATAAGGCACACAGTCAGGCACATGGCCACCAAGTCCCACGTGACCCACCAGACAGACACACCACACCATGTTTCTCATATACTACATATACTGCAAATACTACATGTGTTCAACAGCACAAAAGATTTTAAAAAAAGAGAGAAAAAGACTGACTCCATTAGTCTAGATAGAGAGTTAGTGATTTAAAAAATGTTATGTTATGATAGACAATTTGATTTATATGGCCATTAGCTAACTGTGATTTTGGGTTAAAAGTCCCTTTATCCTCAACAATCAGATCCCTAGTTCAGTAGTCAGGGCTTTGATCAGGGAGGCGGCCATTTTAAAGGCAAAATCCGTACATGTTCGCTCCTTAAAAAAAATCCCACAATGCACCACAAAATCCAGGGAGCATCGATGCTCACTGTGTTGTCTTACTGGAAATGATGTCATGTTTTCTGGAGCCTCTCAGCTCGAAAAACATGTGTGAAGAACTCTCAGTCAAGTACGTCTAGAAATGTAAGTAGCTTGTTATCATTGTTGTAGCTCTCACACTATTACTTACATATTATTACCATTTTAAAAATTTTATTTGGCGTTCTATATACGGTTTGTTTGAGTCTGATGACTATTAAGTGTTTAATGATATTCTAAAAAAATCCACTATCTAGAATACAATTCTGCTTGAAGTACCATGACAGAAACACATGTGATTAAGCGAACACATTTATATGACATACAAAACTTTTTAGAACGCAAGTACATAGTTATGTCGCCGGAAATTGAGTCAGCGATGTCCCAATGTGTAATGAGACAGGGTCCTTACCAGTGTCCAAACTTATGTATATGATTTACTGATTCAAAATCTAGGGAGCTAGGGAGCTGATCGAGACACACATTTACTTAAGAACTGCTGCTAGAACCAAAGAGGAAGTCGGCCATTTTTAATTTGAACGATATAATGATTCACATACAGAACATCATTTCGACAAACTTAACACTGTTTGACTTTATAGTGTATAATTGTAGAAGAGTAATGATTTGCAATTTCACTATTGGGTATGAACCAGAAGAGGACTGGTTTTGATTCTTCTTCATATTGTTTAGGGGAGTTTTTCCTTGCTACTCTTGCAGTTGGCTTGCTCATTATGGATCTTAATTTATCCATCCATCCATCCATTTTCTACCGCTTACTCCTTTTCAGGGTCGCGGGGGAACCTGGACCCTATCCCAGCACAAGGTGGCACAAGGTGGACAGGGTGCCAGTCCATCACAGGGCACAATCACATACACACTCACAGACCCATTCATACACTACGGACACTTTA
>JAOUWY010000015.1:13790702-13804582 GCA_025728095.1 Prietella phreatophila | reverse complement strand
CAATATGATATTTTTCACATATATATGACTTAATATAATACTATGACATGTTTCGGACCTAAATTTATCCGAAATATTTTTGTTGACATTAAAATGTATAAGTTCCAAATAATGTGGCTTTTCAGTTGTTGGATGATTTTAAGGTTAAATACAGAGATATTTAGTTAATTGCTTTTATTTTTTACACTTTCCTCATCTTCCCCTCATCTTCCCCTCAGATTCCCCTCACCTATTATTACCAATCTATTCTGCTTAACTTAAACTTCAATATTTCAGTTCATATACTCTCAAAGACTTATGCAGAGGAATTTTATGACTGAGATAATGCAGCATTAAGATACTGTATGTGATTAAGAACCCCAAACCAACTAGGTTCAATAAATAATATTATTTCTTATTGAGTTACCAAGCTGAATGTGAGGGAATGCTTAAAATTACATCCAAATACCTTTCTTTATTTTTGTAACTTTTCAAAAACCTTTAGAGACATTCATAATCAGTTTTCTGAAATCTTAGAGCCATTCCTAATCATGTATAAATGATCTTTTGTTTTGAGCAACAGCTACTACTTATGGCTTATGAAATAACTGAATACTGTTGATTGTTGCCAGGTTGTTATAAGCAAAATCCGATCCTCCACTAGAATTTGTTCCTCACTTTCCAGGGGTTTTGTGCATTTTCTCAGAAAACTAACAAGGCCATGAGTTTTGAAAGGATTTGGCTTTTAATTGATGCTGATAATGAGGGTAAGTAAGCTTAAGTAAGTGCGTCACTTATAGCTGAACAGCAGCACAAGCTAGTGTCCTTTGTTTTTCTTCAAACATAATTAACAGCTTTTTTTTTACCACAGTACTAACACATTGCTGTCCACATGCTGTGTTTGCTAGTGGCCTGACTGTCATCAGACACTGTGGTAAAAACTCTTCTCTGTGGTACATAAAAGAAAAATCACAAAGAATGGCAGAATTTTAATGTCTGGACAAAAAAACCCACATAAACAAAATACAAAAGTAAACCAATTTGATAGAAATCCTTTCATGAAAACCACTGAAAGCCTAAACAATTCTGCGTTAGTCAGCTCACAATACTTAAATGCAGAATGCTAATGAAGGGAATGTGTAGGACACATAGGATACAGGTGAAGTAATTAATATTTATTTAATGTAGCAAACATAAAGTGTATGAGGAAATACACATTATATTGTCACTCCAGAAAACAAACATTTTCCACATTTTGAAATACAACATAAAACAGTCGTTCACAGCACTCTTCTTTACAGAACCCACACTGGAGGGTTTGCAAGCATGAACTGCCCATTGAAGGTCCTGCCACTGCATCTTAATTGGTTCAATTCAGGACATTGTCTAGGCCACTTCAAAACTTTAATTTAGCTTTTTTGAGCCATTCAAAGGTGGAATTACTACTGTAATTTGGATAATGTTCTTGCACAATCCTGTTGCGCTTGAGTTTTAAATTATCGACTGAAGACCGGATATTCTCCGTTAGAATTTTCTGGTAGAGAACAGAATTCATGTTTCCCTCAATTATTGCAAGTTGCCCAGGCCCTGAAGCAGCAAAGCACCTCCACACCATCACACTTCCAGTGTGTCAGGAATGATGTTGTTCTTTCTGTTCCACTTTAAACTCATCAATCTACAGAACATTCTCCCAAAAGGTTTGAGAATTATCAAGGTGTGTTTTGGTAAAATTGAGAGCCTTAATCTTCTTCTGGGTTAGCAGTGATTTTCACCTCGCCACACTTCCATGGATGCCATTTTTGCCCAGTGTCTTTCTGATAGTGGATTCATGAAAAGTGACCTTTATTGATATAAGAGAGGCATGTAGGTCCTTCGATGTTGTCCTTGGCTCTTTTGTGATGTCGTGGATGAGGAGTTGCTGTGCTCTTGGAGGAAATTTGGAAGGTCGACCACTTCTAGAAAGGCTCACTACTGTGCAGAGCTTTTCCATTTGGAGATAATGGCTCTCACTTTAGTTCTTTGGAGTCCCAGAGCCTTTGCAATATATATATATATTTTTTAAATAGCTTTGTAACCCTTCCCAGACTGATGTATTTCAATCACCTTCTTCTTCATTATTTCTGGAATTTAGTTCAACTTTGGCATAATGTGCTACTGGATAAGACCTTTTAACCAAATTCATGCTGTTGAAAAAGTTCTATTTAAGTGTTGATTTGATTGAACAGGGTTTGCAGTAATCAGGCCTGGCTGTGTCTTGTCTAGCCGTACCCCATTATGAATGCAGTTTCATAGGTTTGTGGAATTAGTAACTATAGGGACAGATACATTTTCACAAAGGTTCAGTTGGTATTAGATAAGTTTTTTGCTTCCATAAATAAAATTATCATTTTAAAAAACTGTACTTTGTGTTTAGGTTGCCTTGGTTTCATCTTAACTTTTGTTTAAATTACTGAAATAATTTAATATGAGATATACACAAACACAGAAGAAATCAGATGAGGGCACTGTATCAATGTCTATTTTTCCTCTTTATGTTCATTTTTGTAGTATATAAATATAGCATAAAAAAGCCACCAGAACAGCTTCAATGCACGACATTCTGCAAGTCTCTGGAGCTTTACCAGAAGGATAAACAACATTTTCCCAAAAGATATTACATAATTTTTTAAATAAAGGTTGTAAACAGCACTGTTTAACATGTCACTCCAATAGCTCCCATAGGTGTTCAATTGGGTTGACTGTAAAGGTCTTAGCATGTGATTTATTTTCATATTCATTCACATTCATTCATTTTCAGATCATTTTCATACTAAAATAGTATAGTGTGTGTGTATATACTGCATGCTATTATTCAGAGATGATTTACCTAAAGAAGATTTTTCTCATATGAGGATGTCTGGCCCAATTCTCTCAATTATGCAAATCGGTGTTGAAGTGAAAGTAGTTGAGGATGGTGACAAGTCAGAAGGTTCTTCTCACGATAGTATCCATAGCCATTTCTCTTGATTTTTCCCTTCCCCACTTTGTTTTGGTACAACAACAACTCTCTTGTAGCAGTTTCCCCATCACAGACTTTGGCTTTGAGCTGCTTTGCTAAGATGAAAATCCAGAAAAAGGAGTCACAGGAATTGGAAGATTAAGGCAGGGAGGAGGGGTTGAGGCTATCAAAGCAGATTTTCTGCTCTCCTTGTTCTAGCAAGGGATGAAAATACCCTGTAGGCACAAGGAGAGGGGTCATGGGACTCCCAAAAGGATTACCTTGAACTGGAATCATGAGACTTTCTGTGAACAAAGAGAATGCTCACATGCTCATCATATGAACAGCCCCTCATAAAGTGGTGAAGTTTCATGTCCAGTAGGATTCAGTGGGCGCTGACACACTGACAGAGAGCTGCCCTGACCAGAGGAGCAGGAAAAAGGACACTGATGCTGAAAGCTGAGAACTTTGCTTTCTCCCTCTCTCTCACTTTAACATGTTAGGCTGCACAGGTAGGATTTGTTTCAGTTGCTGAAACTGAGGAAATGGTTCCCTAGTAATGTTTTGAGTGAATGATTACTGTGGTAATTTATGGTGGGATTATGGACTAATTTACATGGTCGTTTACATGTAACACATTATATTGAATGTGCTTTTGTACTTTTTGCAGACGTATATGAAAGAAAGAATGCCAGAAGAAAGCATGCCAAACTGCTATATTGGTATTTACAAATACAGTTTCAAGTTATGAAAAGAACTTGTGGCTTAATTGTATTTATCATAATTGAACTGCATTTCATAACTTATTTATAACTTTAGTGTCAGCCACCAAGCTGAAATTATACATTTTATGTGCTAATGTCAAATAACTCTTACATAATCAAATGAATAATATATATTTTGGTAAATTACTTTCTTGTAAGGTAGTGAATGGTGAAGTGCTAGTAAACCATTCTCAGTAGAAAAATTGCTGAAGAGTAATACATGACATTTTAAACCTTAAAAAAAAACACTAAAAGATTAGTCTAGACTTATTTTTTGGTCTATGGATGATGACTTTGAACAAAAGAATAGCAGGGGGTAAGTCATGGTTACTCGGGTTTATAACTAGCTCTTTCTCACCCGCTTTTCCAGTTCTGTCCAGTTAAACATCCAGAAGAGATTTTCTTCAAAGGCTTTCATCTTAACTAGGACTTAACTGACAAGAAAGGCCTGGGCAAAAAGAAGGTTATTTTGATTGAGTTACTGGAGCACGGTCCAAAAATTTTAAAAAGCTACTTAGGGTTTTTTTTTTTGTTGTTTTTTTTTTTTTTAGAAATTGAAAAGAGTGCAATAACAATGTGCAGAGCAGATCCAAGGTCTAATTTGCTATGCACTAATAATTTCAGGTCAAACCAAATATGGCCTGGATGTGGTTAGCAGCTCCCGCTGCCTTTCTTTCCTACATTCATAATTTAATTTTTATCCCGCTCAACACCAATATGACCTGCTGACTTTTTCTTTGTGTATAGATTTTTCTGACTTTTCTTATACATATCATATCTGAACACAATTTTCAGTAATTGATTAAATAAATGCATATACCACAGTTAAAGCATCAGGCTTTGACTGCAGCTTTTTAATCTCTTACCATTTTTAGCATAAGCATTTATTCACTTATGTATCATAATATACTTTACCAGCATGTACTGTTATACTTACGCTTCATTCAGCATGAGTAGAATAAGAGGATTTAATGCATATAATCATACAAAACAAAAAGTAAATGTAAATTACTGTAACAATGTGACATCATTTTAAAATAAATATATAAATTTGATACAAAAAATATTACATCAATTTTTCAAACTTTCACTTTTCGTTTGCAGGGGCGAAAATCTTGGATTGAGAGGACATTTCAAAAAAGAGAATGCATTCATATCATTCCATCTAAGGATACAACTCGGTAAACTTTTTTGTCTGAATAAAAAACTAGCCTGAAAAAATCATTAGAAATTTCATCAACTTTTGTAATGATAAACAATATCGCAGATGCGAAAGGTAAAGGTGTAGTTCAAATTCTGCTAATTAAAGAAGAAAATTAATGAGTCATGCTGCACACAAATTTGATTGGTATTCAGCTTGTTAGAACATTTTGATTGATTTTTTGGGAGTAAGAGTGGCTTCTGAAAATTTGATCATGTTGGTAAACTTATATAGGGCAACTGGCTGCTTCGCAGCTGTGCGTGATGGGGTAAAAGGGCTATAGACTGCTCCACTCACCACCCATGGCCAGGAAGGTGGAGAGCTGTCAAAGCCATTTTGCACATGGAAACATTTATTAAAGAGTGCTGCTTAAACCCAGATGGCCAAAATAAAGAACCATATTTTTTTCTGTGCCATACAAACAAATTAAAACTATTTTTAAATAGTGATGATAACAATCAACATTTGAAGCATGGGAGATTGGGGAGCTGTATGTAAAGTTTTTAAACAATGAAAAAATCTTCACTGATAATTATGTTTCCCGTAAGGTGTGCCTGTGGTCATTTGGTCAACCAGCATGGGGCCATCCAAACTGAAAAAAGGGAGGACCTGCTAGTGCAGGTGAACCCCCCTCCGGAGAAGTGGTCTGTACTTAAACACACACAGGTTTCCTCTACTGATGCTTATGGCACCATTGAGTTTCAAGGAGGAGGATTTGTCAACAAGGCCATGGTACAGATATTTCTTTATACGTCCTAAAGTATGTTTACTTGTAATATCAGGCTGATGAACATAGACTAGCTCTTTCCCTGAATTTTAAAATTGAAATGATGAAAATTAAAATATCATTAAAATATCCATTAAAATATCAAAATCTTTCTTTCAGTACATCAGACTATCTCATGACACCAAACCAGACAACTTGTTGCACCTAATGGTTAAAGATTGGCATCTGGAGCTGCCTACACTCCTCATATCTGTTCATGGAGGTCTCCAGAATTTTGACCTGCAGCCCAGACTCAAGCAGGTCTTTGGCAAAGGCCTAATTAAAGCTGCAGTGACGACGGGAGCATGGATCCTCACTGCAGGAATTAACACAGGTGGGCCAGATTTGCCAGTCACATGCTTTACTCTACATATAACACTTTACATAATTGGTTATATTAACATTCAGGTGTGATCCGCCATATTGGAGATGCGTTGAAAGACCATTGCTCTAAATCCAGAGGGAAGGTCTGTGCCATTGGGATTGCACCATGGGGAATCCTGGAGGGTGAGACTGAGCACCATTTATAGATTAGTATTCTCACTCATTTACTGGTTGCTGAGTTCTATGTGCTTTGTCATTAATGTGTAACTGTTGTTTTCAGGTGACCAGACCTTACCAGACAATGTCCAACCCACTGAGCAAGCTGGCTGTTCTCAACAGCAGCCACTCTCATTTCATCCTATGTGATAACGGCACATTTGGGAAGTATGGGGCAGAGATTAAACTGCGTAGACAGCTGGAGAAGCACATCTCTCTGCAGAAGATTAACACCCGTAAGCATGTCTGGTCCTGTAATGCTGTGCCATTTGCTTCTAATGCACCACTGAGCTTCTCAAGTGATATGTCTGTTATGGTTACAATTTGATAGCTTATAAATGGTGTCAGTATTGATAGAGGCTGCTGGCAGATATTATATCTAAAATCATGCTGTATGGACTGAAAGGCTCTTGTCTGTGACCTGTGGGTTTCCCTTTGTCATCCTATGCCTGGGGTTTGGAATAAGGCAGGGACAGCAAAGGGATGCTCAGCTGTCACCACTTACATCACATGCTAACCAGTTCAAGGCACAGTAATGCACTATTTTACATTCACTAATTAGATCTCTGTTTCTTTCATCTGATAGAAAGTAAGCTCTGGGAAGACCAAAGTGTGCCGCATCTGTGACATGGGCTTCTTCTCAAGCTATTACTTTAAGCTTGAAAGCGTTTTAACATTTGCAGTTAAAAAACACTGTACTCTTGTCTTTTCTCATCAACCTCAGAATCTTAATCTTACATTTACATTTACATTTATTCATTTAGCAGATGCTTTTATCTAAAGCGACCTACAAATTAGAAAATACAAGTAAAGCGATATATCAAGCAGAGAACAATTCAAGTACTGCTACCATACAAGATCTGTTAATTGAGTTCCAGAAGAAGCAAGGTGCACAGAGTAGAGGTATAAGTGCCAGAGTAATTTTTTTATATTTATTTTTTTTATGGGTTGGTTAGGTGTTCATGGAAGAGATGGGTCTTTAGCTGTTTTTTGAAGATGGTGAGAGATTTTGTGGTCCAGATTGAAGTTGGAAGTTCATTCCACCACTAAGGAACAGTTAGTTTGAATGGTCTTGAAAGGGACCTTGAGCCGTGCTGAGAAGGTACTATTAAGCATCGGTTGTTAAAGTTATTCGTAATCTTAAAGTTACTTTTTGTTGTTGTTGCTATGTCTGAGGTTTAGGTCAGGGAGTGCCACTAGTATGCCTGATCATAGAAGGAGGCCCAAACATGATCACTGTGGTGCTGGAAAGCTTGCGCGAGGAACCGCCAGTGCCTGTAGTGGTGTGTGATGGCAGTGGCCGAGCCTCAGACATCCTCTCCTTTGCCCACAAACACACAGAGAATGAAGGGTAAGAGTAGTGCTTAATCAATGTTGTAAGGGCTGATAGCTGTAAATGATTAGTCAGTAGACTAAAACATGCATTTGTATTTCCAGGACAATAAGTGATGATGCCCGAGACCAGCTACTGGTCAGCATTCAGAAGACCTTTAACTACGGCAAGAGTCAGTCACAGCAGATCTTCCTCATGATCATGGAGTGCATGAAGAGAAGGGAGCTGGTAAGTACATGTATGAGACAACTAAAGCAATTAGCAGGAAAAAGTCCAAAATTTTCTAGTATAAATAAATAATATTTTAAAGAATAGGTAAGTTCATTAAAAAGATACAATACAATATGTCTTTTTTTTTTTTTTTACAACAGTGTTCCTTAAAAAATACTTAAATTCCTTATTGATGTACGATGATGTTCCTCTAAATAAAAGGACACATGACATCACTTAAGGTAACCATAGGGTCAAGTATTTGTACCTTTTTCTAATTAAAGTTGAGAGTGTAGTGTAAGTATAGATATTCTATACATAACTTTAAAATGCTAATAGTTGATTTGCCAGTTCAGACCACACCTTCAATTAATGACATAAAGAGTGAGTGTAGAACTGTAAAAATAAAAATTTGGGTTGGAGTCCTTGGAAACCCCATCACTCATGGAGACTAGCAAGATAGAAGAGATTCAGACTGAGTCTTACTCCCAAACATCAGTTATTTCTTAACTCCATATATACTGTATGTAGACATACTGTAGTTATCTTACTATAGTATATACTTGCTATAATAATTACATTGTAATCAAACAGTTGCAATTTGTTGTGATTCATGAACTGTTCCAGTAAATGTTTTATTATCTTCAAAACCTTTATGAGGATATTTGTTTGTATTTCATGCAGCTTTTCATAAATAAACACTGCCCTGATTTTCACTGTCCTGCATTTTCATTTGTGCACTTTCCATGCAACGATTTGTGCTTGTAAAAAGTCATCTCCATGTGAACATTTGCAAATAAAGTCTACTTCCCTAAGTCTTTTCCCAAACTGTGTGTGCTGCATTATATTAATTCTTAAATTTTTCATGCATAATTATAGCTCATATGTACCTCTTACAGTGCCCTCCACTAATATTGGCACCTTTGGTAAATATGAGCAAAGAAGGCTGTGAAAATCATCTTTGTTGTTTACCTTCTGATATTTTGTTCAATAATTTCACAAAAATACTCTGTTCTCATGGATATCAAACAACTGCAAACATAGCACAGGTTTATAAAAAAATAGTTCTAGAATCAATATTATTTTGTATATTTTGCACATTTATTGCATTATTTATTTCTTTTTGTCCTTTACATTGTAGTGTAAAAAGGATCAAAGGTGGAAATGTAGCTTATAGCTTGTGTGTGACTGTTAAGTAAAGTGTAGTTTGTTGTATTCTTTGCTGTTGGTTATCAGCATCTACAGTAACTGCTATAATAAAACAGCCCAATATACTGATGTCCTGAATCAGTTTTACTTTAACTATGCAAAAGACAACTAGGTAACTATTTCTTTTTAAATTCCTGGTAGACTAGTAAAGAGAAAATACTTGTACTTCTCTGTGGTGTGGACAGTCAATGGCAATAGCATTTACACTCCTGCAGCAGATTTGGCAGATGGTAAGTGATGTAATAAGTAGTTTCTAATATCCATCAGGACATATATAACAAGGATGAGTGCAGCACCCCCTGATTCCCCCATGTTCATTCCTTCTGTTCCTCAACAAAACATGAAAGAAAGGCTCCATTTACATCCTCCACTTGAATCCTTTATTTTCATACATGCTAGATTCCAATGGGTTATATAAATTAAGTGCTTTAAGCCCACAATATACATGATGTTCAATTATGCCTGTTGATGCAATGAATGTTTAGGCCTTTTGACTGGGATCAAGTATTAGAAGCAGGTAATAGGTGAATTTAATAGGTAATTTAATACATTTTAAAATAATTTTAAAGAATTAAATAAACAAAAAAAACACCATGGTATTGTTTGTCAGTAATCCTGAATACATAAGGGAGAGTAGACCCTGAGGTTTGCCAGCAGTGTAATACCATAAGCACTAAGGTCTGACTGCAGTGAACAGATTTTAAAACTGATATCCAGGTTGGGTCAAATGGCCATTCTAAAATAATAAAACATATGATAAATTCGATAAAAAACATACTCAATTAAATTTTCCAACATGAAACACACTTAAAAGATATATAGTTAAATGCATACAGTGCACTTCACTAATATTGGCACCCTTGGTAAATATGAGCAAAAAGAAGGCTGTGAAAAATCTTCATTGTTTAACCTTTTGATCATTTGTTTAAAAAAATCACAAACATACTCTGCTCTCATGGATATCAAACAGTTGCCAACAAAACACAGGTTTATCAAAAATATATATATTTGTTAAATATAGGTGTGCGACATTTATTGGAACCCTGTTAGTCAATACTTTGTGCTACCTCTCTTTGCCAAGATAACAGCTCAGAGTCTTCTATAATGCCTGATGACGTTGGAGAATACATGACAAGGGATCTGAGACTACAGAATACAGAATGTCTACAGATCCTTCAAATTTCGATGTCCACACTGGTGGACTCTCCTCTTCAGTTCACCGCACAGGTTTTCTATGGGGTTCAAGTCAGGGTACTGGGATGATCATGGCAGGAAGTTGATTTTGTGGTTAGAAAACCATTTTTGTGTTGATTGTGATGTATGCTTTGGATCATTGTCCTGCTGGAAGATCCAACCACGGCCATTTTAAGCTTTCTGGCAGAGGCAGTCAGGTTTTTATTTAATATCTGTTGATATTTGATAGGTTCCATGATGCCATTTATCCTAACAAAATGAAAAGGTCCTCTGGCAGTAAAACAGACCCAAAACATTAAAGGGCCACCACCATATTTAACCATGGGCACCTATCTTTGTGCACCAAAACCACCTCTGATGTTTATTGCCAAAAAGCTCTATTTTGGTTTCATATGACCATAGAACCCAGTCCCATTTGAAGTTTCAGTAGTGACTGGCAATCTGAAGAGACCTGAGTTTGTATTTTGATGAGAGTAGAGGCTGTTTTCTTGAAACCCTTCCAAACAACTAGTGGTGATATAGGTGACTTCAAATTGTAGTTTTGTAGACTTACTAACTTCTGCAATTCTCCAGCTGTGATCCTTGGAGATTTTTCACAATGCATTGAGACAATATAGACACATGTCCAATTCCAGGTTGATTCATAACATTTCCAGTTGACTGGAACTTCTTAATTATTGCCTTGATGGTGGAAATGCGGACAGCAGAATCTCTCACCATCTTCAAACACATAGCTAAAAACCCACCTCTTCCGTGAACACCTAACCAACTCATAAAAAAACAACAAAAAATAATAATAAAATAAAACACAGCACTTACACCTCTACTCTGTGCACTTTGCTTCCTCTAGAACTCAATTAATGGATCTTGTATAGTAGCACTATTTGTATTGTTCTCTGCTCGATATATTGCTTTGCTTATTTGTAAGTCGCTTTGGATAAAAGTGTCTGCCAAGTGAATAAATGTAAATGTGAATGTAAATGGGCGTTTTCTGCTATTTTGTTATGGCCACCTCCCATTTTGTACAGCTAAAAAACCTTTTGCTGCACATCACAGCTATATTCCTTGGTCTTACCCATTGTTATGAATGACTAAGGGAATTTGGGCCATGTGTTACCTCATATCTATACCCCTGTGAAACAGGAAGTCATGGTTGAAAAATTTCCTGTTCCTAGTCACCCAGCTGTAGTAAAAAAAAGGGTAAAAAAAAAAAAAAAAAAGTAACATATCAGTGAGAATATACTTCAAATATATTTTTCTCATATGAATTTGTAGGGGTGCCAATTTTTGCTGCACAGCTATATTTAATAAAGATCTTTTTTTTTTTAGTTTTGTTTCCAGTTGGTTTGCTATCCATGAGAGCTGAGTGTTTTTGTGAATTTTTTAACGAAAGATCAAAATGTTAAATTAATAAAGACAATTTTTTACAGCTTTCTTTGCTCATATTTACCAAGGCTGCCAATATTAGTGGGGGGCGCTGTGCATAAAATATGCAACATATTTAAAATGTTATTCATGTAGAATAAGTGAGACTAAACATAGAACTGTCCTCTGAAAAAAAATGGTTCATTAGGACAATGTCTATAGCACACTGCACAATTATTGGCACCCTTCATTAACATAACTGATCACTGTTGGAATATTTGAAATGCATCCAAATCAATTGCAAAAACCTTTAACCTCTTTGTCATTGACTTTAACCATGTTGTTTCCTGTGGTATAAGTATGAATTTTCAAACATGTAAAATCCCTTTGTCGTCCATTACCGTACGAAAAGCCAAAGGATAAAAAAATGGCAGCCAAAAAAATGGCAGTTTAAAAAATAGCATTCAGCAAAGTTTGGGCCATAATGGAAGGTTTTATAACAGAAAAACACGCACACATGTTGTTACTGGTGGTTGAGATGGTCTAAGGGGAACATTGATGGCATCAGGAAGTACCAGGATATTTCCGTCCAAAGCCTGGTTGCCTCTGCCAAGAGGTTCACTTGGACATAAATAAGGCTTTCAACATGGTGATGAACAAAATTATTATTAAAGACAGTTTTAATAGAAAATAGAAACACAAAATCTGTGTTTGATAGGCATTGAGACCTCCTGAAAACCTGTGGTCTGAACTGAATTGAATTGCAAAAACAGAATATAAAGGACCTTAAAATATTAAACGATTTCTAAGCTTTTTAGACATTACAGGAAGAGGCTCCGTACTGTTGTTCTCTCCAGGGCAGTCAATAAAGATTAAATGTCAGGGTGCCAATAATTTGTAGCCAGTATTTCTTTTCTGTTTGAAAGCGGAAAAAAAAACATATTACTTATTGTATGTGTTATTCTTCTTGGATATGAAATTTTGCTCATTTTCATGATGGGTCCCAATAATTCTGGAGGACACTGTATTCAGTGCATCTGCAGATCTGAAAGTTGAATTCAAGTAGCCTTGTCCATTTTAGTACAAACCGACTTTAATTGGTTCATGAACACAGTGTGTGTAAATATAGTGCTTATGGAAAAATCTTTGCTTGTGGCTAATGTTCTTATTTAGTTAATATATCCTTAAGAGCACGCACTAGTAGAGCATGCTAAAACCATTAGGCACTGATGGTACTGCACATATCTTATATAATAATTTTCAATTTAATTGGGTCTTATTAAACAGAGCTACACTATATTTTATTCAGACTCTTGTTTTAAACCGCATTAGCTATATTAGTAATCTTGATGATCCATTTGTTGGCTTTGCTCTCCAGGCATTGTTTCCACCTTAGTAGCTCCCATCTAATGAAAAGTGCTGTATCATTTTAATTGGCTATTGTTTTCATTGTGTGACCTGCCTGAGCTGGCGAGGAGTCTCAAAACCCACAAAAACAAGCAGGCGAGGGGAAAAATGGGAGGCAGCCTCGTTTTTGTCCAAACACATCTAAATAAAGTTGAAAGCATTCATCATGTGAATGTACTCTCCGCATCGTGTCCCAGAGACAGAGACCCTCCATATTTGTCACTTTGACAGAGCCGAGGGTAACAGCGCCTGCATGGTAATGATATGTACCTCACAGTTAACATATGGCTTTGTTTTTAATGTACGTTTTCACAAGCCATGAGCAGTGAACACGTCATATTCTGGTTACAAATAGATAAGTATGGATGGAATTTCATATATCACAGTTTTAATAAAGGAATTTATCTGTAACTGTTCTTATTGATCAGCATTTCATCTGTAACAGATTCGGTTTTTATTTTATTGCTCTGGACACATGACATTTGTATACTCACTATTGCTTTTTAAGTTCTCAGCTACAATCAAAAAGTCACTAGACTGTTATAAATAGGTTCAGCTAAATAAGATGCATTAGCTAGTCCACCATTCAAATAAAAGCGCATGTATTTGCTTCATCCCACGTTTTGGTTGCCCAGAAATCTGAGTACCTGATTTCATGTCATGCCTTGTCATAAAGGATGTCTGTAGTGCAGCAGGTCGGCAGTTGCAGCGTTAAACTGCATCATGCCACTGTAAAGTCCGTTATGATTAAACATATAATGAGTAAAGACATATTTTGTGAAAGTCGGTATAAAGTATGGTTTTCTCTCTGAACTCTGGCGACTGTGATATCTGTAGCCTACAGAACCTACACTTGTCTGCTGGGCAACTATGAATAAAAAACTGACAGCCACACATAATTGCTTTGTCCCATGTGCCCAGGCTTATGATTTGTC
>JAOUWY010000015.1:13759468-13790602 GCA_025728095.1 Prietella phreatophila | reverse complement strand
TATATTCCCATCCCATTCCCATTACGTCAATGTCTTAGTTAAACTCAAATCTGAATAATATATACAAATAGTTTCTTCTAATAAATTAATTAAGATGTACGTAAGACATACCGGGTACTTGCTAAACAATATATGTTATCATTTTGATAATAAAAAAAGAACTGCATTATTATTAAGATGAGGGTTAATAGTGCACACTAGAACGCTGGACTCTTTGGCACCATGCCACATATTCATACCAGCTTAATCACACTTAACATTTCTGCTCATGTGACTGTATCTCCAAGGCAATGGTATTTGATACAAGCATTCTCAAACAAGGAAAGCTCTATTTTGGCATTAAGTAAGATACTTAGTTGGGCTTTTTTGCTTTGTTACATGTCATTAAATAGTTATATTGGGCTAAGCTGTATTTGAGAGAAATATATAATTACATTCATAAAAAAGCCTCCACATGATCTATTGCATTTTAAATCAATTTTAATCAATACCCTACTACAGATAACAGTCTTTCGACTGGGTTCAGAAGGACAGCAGGACATTGAGATGGCCATTTTAACGGCTTTACTGAAAGGTATTCTCCAGATTTCAGACAAAACTGCTTCCAAATTCATCTTATAATTAGATACCATGGGTCACTCCTAAATCGCCTATGTCTGTGTTCTCTGCCCTCTTAGGTACAAATGCCTCAGCCTCAGATCAATTGAGCTTGGCTCTTGCCTGGAATCGGGTGGATATAGCACACAACCAAATCTTTGTTTATGGACACAACCTGCCAGTTAGCCACATTTTTAACTTACCATTCTGCTATGTTGAAAAAAAAAAGTGCTCCAAATCAGTGGTCTTTAAACACTTCTTTGGTTTTATAGCCTGCAAGTGCAGTAGCTAGTGCCACGTCCATCATGAAAGCCAAGAGCTCCCCTGCAGCCTCACAGGGCACAGCTAAGTGCAGAGGCAAGTGGGGCAAAGGGGGAAAGGCCAAGGCAGATGTTCAAGAGGAAATGGATCCTAGGAAGCTAGAATTACTAAACTGGGTAAAAATAATGGATTTTTACATCTCATTATGTTCTTATGATAAATCAAGAGACTTTTTGTACAATAGCAGCTAATAATACTTATTTAGACAGTCATGCTTTATGGATACTGACATGTGACATGTTTACTGGTTCCCTCCACAGGTGAGCTCACTGGAGCAGGCAATGATGGATGCACTGGTGCTGGACCGAGTAGATTTTGTTAAGCTGTTGATTGAAAATGGGGTCAACATTCACCATTTCCTCACCATCCCACGGCTAGAGGAGTTATATAACACGGTAAGCACCACTGAAAAAGCTGCACAAGAATCTATGAAATGGACATTTTTAATCCTCAGAAAAAATATTCACCCGCCCTGATGCCACATGGGCTTATTTATTCACCATTTTCTTCATTTTGTTTGCACGTCTTTGCTTGCATCTTGTTAGCTGTTATGTTAAACAATTTTTATGTTTAGAAACTGGGACCTGTCAACACACTGAATGCTGTAGTCTGAGATGTTAAAAAAGTAAGTTATGGATTTTGGTCTCACAGAGAATAAGTCCTGTTCATTTAAAGACACAAAAGAGGATGCATTCCTAGAGGCTATTCTGAAAATTTGTACATACTGGAAAGAGTCAAAATTAGTGGCAGTCCTTTCCATTCACAGTTGTGCCCAAAAGTTTGAATACCCCTTGCAGAATCTGCTAAATCTTAAAAGTGTCAACAAAATAAGAGGATCATAAATATCCCATGTTGTTTTTTTATTTAGTACTGTCCTGAATAAGCTATTTCACATAACATATCGTCCACAAGACAAGATAATAGAATTTATAAATATTACGAAAAGTTCAAAAGTTTACATACCCTCAATTCTTAATATTGTGTGTCATTACCTGGATGATCCATGACTGTGTTTATGTTTTGTGATAGTTGTTCATGAGTCCCTTGTTTGTTCTGAGCAGTTAAACTGCCCACTCTACTTCTGATAAATCCTCCAGGTCCTGCCCATAATTTGCTTTTTCCAGCATATTCTGCATATTTGACCCCTTTCCAACAATGGCTATTTGATGTTGAGATCCATTTTTTCACACTGAGGACAACTGAGGGACTTGTACACAACTATTACATAAGGTGCAAACATTCACTGATTCTCACGAAGGCAACACGATACATTCAGAACCACTGGGATGTAAACCTTTGAACAGGATGAATGGTGTAAATTGTTATTATTTTAACTTCTGGGAGACATGTAACTATATGATTTAGTGTCTGAAGGGCAGTACTAAATGAAAAAAAAAAAGATCTTTAAACAAAATAATTTTGAGTTACAAGGCTATCCTACCCCAAACTAGGGAACTGTATGCCAAAGTCATCACACTTTCCTTTTCTAAAGTTCCTGTTTTGGTTGTTTGGTCTCTATTCACCATGTATGTCAAGTTAATCACACCAGTCCTCTGATATTTTAGGGTAACCTTCCACCAGACTATCAAATTACACTAATTGACATTGGTCTGGTGATGGAGTACCTTATGGGCGGAGCCTATCACTGTAACTACACAAGAAAAAGTTTCCGCTCTCTCTACAACAACCTTTATGGTCTTAAAAGGGTAAGTGGGAGCAGCAGGTGTTTATATGTATAGCTTCAACACACAAGAATCTAACATGTCTTCATTCTTATTTTTGCAGCCAAAGGTGCTAAAACTTCTTGGGATGGAGGTATGTTTAATATTTAGTTGTTTACTGTACATGTTCCTGCTCTGTACTGAATGTGCAGCAGTTTATCATCAATTTATCAATGACACTTCTAGGATGATGAACCAAATCTGAAAGGAAAGAAGAAAAAGAAGAAGAAAGAGGAGGAAGTGGATATTGATCTGGATGACCCTGAAGTCAGCCGTTTCCAATACCCATTCCACGAGCTGATAGTTTGGGCTGTGCTGACAAGAAGGCAGAAGATGGCTCTGTTCCTGTGGCAGAGGGGAGAGGAGGCCACGGCTAAGGCTTTGGTGGCCTGTAAGCTTTATAAAGCCATGGCCCATGAATCCTCTGTCAGTGAGCTGGTGGATGACATATTTCAAGATCTAGATAACAACTCCAAGTGAGTATAATGCATGTGGTAAAAAGACCTGGAGTAAGCTGCCACAGTGACTGATCTTATTTTTTATTAAGAAAATAACCAAAATGTAGAGTGGGTAGTGTTGCCATCTCAGAACTCCAGGTAGCTTGGGTTAATCCTGAACTGTGCATTTGACATGTTGTCTGAGTGTCTATGTAGATTTCCTCTGGCTCCCACCTACCAAAAACATGGCAGTAGTCGGATTGACTGCTCTAAATTGCCTAGTGAATACATGGTGCCCTGCTATGGACTGGCATCCAAACCAGAGTATATTCCCAACTTACCCCAAGTGATCCTGATCAGGATAAATTGATTACTGAAGATGAATGAATGATTGAAAAATAACCAAACTAGGAAAAGAAACTTTCTTGGGCTATTTCAGAAAAAAAATGTGTGTTGGGTCAAACCATTGATTTCTGGTCTAATGGACAGAGTACGACAGTATTAGGCATAATGTTGATAACGTATACTCTTATATTAACAATTTTATTTAAAAAAAAAATCCTGCTAAAACATGGGGTCATGAATTAATTGAACTGCGTTTACGCTTTTTGTTTTACAAGATTATACCTAAAACTGAATGTAGTTTGGTGTCCTATGGAAGCCTTGTTTTACTAAAGGAGCACATATAAATGTTGTTGAGCAGTAAACAAATGTTGTGGAACAATAACACTGAAGAAGATGTAGATTTGTTTTCGTTTGCTTGCTTTAGAAAGATTTCCTCATACAATCATTCTATCAGTTAAACATCATATTCAGATCATATTTCACTTTCAGGGAGTTTGGAACTTTGGCCTATGAACTTCTGGACCAGGCATACAAACATGATGAACAGGTAGCCATGAAGCTGCTGACCTATGAGCTTAAGAACTGGAGTAACTCCACCTGTCTGAAACTAGCTGTGGCTGCCAAGCACAGAGACTTCATTGCCCACACCTGCAGCCAGATGCTCCTTACTGACATGTGGATGGGTTGCCTGAGGGTTGGAAAAAGCCCTGGCCTCAAGGTGATTATTTATATAATAGCATAATGTTCATTAGAATCACGTTTCACTTCCTTGGTTTCCCCATCCTCTAAATGTTTTATGTGGAAGACAATGTATCATTATACAATAATTCAGATACAAGGCAGTTGTTAGTTTCTGATTCTCAAAACTGTATCTCTCCAGGTGATCGCGGGCATCATCCTTCTCCTTCAATCCTGCTCCTGGGTTTCCGTGTGGGTGATGACACCTACCAAGGCTCTGATGACAGCAAATGTGCCAAGGACAAGGACGATGACAACAAATCCAGCAGGGTAACTACAGCACTTGTCCTGTCTAAACCACCTTAATTAGTAATGTCTGTGTGTAGTTGGTGTGCAATGCAATGCAATGCAATGCAGTGTGTAATACAATGCAGTATCTGTATTTATATTCAGATATTAACTTGAAGTGGGGATGACCTAAACAAAAAGTTTGTTTTATTAAGTAGGAACCCTGCCACTGTGTCCCCAGGAACACTGGAAAACACTGGAGAGAAAACCCAGAAGTAGAAATGCTAGCATGGTCTGTGAATTCTGGCTCTGACAGTTCCTAAACCTCAGCTACATCACTCCAGTTCCTCACTGAGATATTATGGGACTGTTTTTTAATCCTGCTCAGACTGTTTTTATTTCTGTTTGTACATGAATATGATATATTGTACTGAATTTAGTTGTTTCCCAAAATATAAACAAATTAGTAGCCTAATTTGAACCACAGCAACCCTAACCAGGCAGTTACTAAGGAGGAATGTTTCTATGCTGCAAATGCATCAGATGAGCATGCTCTTTCTTTGTTCTGCAAGCTTCATATCTGACCACGCTCTTGCACCTGCATAAAAGTTAAAACCTCCCACTTGCTCATTTTTTTGTTGCATCCCACAGGTTCCCAGTCCTGATGTACGTCTTCCTTTCAAGCTTTCTAAAATTATTTGCATGTATATTTGTTTAGACAAATTATCTGTTTATTCTGAATCGTGTATTCATATACAGTTACATCCCAAAGTTGCAATTGCTTGTTTCATAGGCAGAATATCAACTTAAATACTATTTAATACTATTGTGTTGTTTACTTCACAACTTAATAAACATTCCACAGAGAATTTCTCAATACTTAGCACAACACGTTAACACACATCATGATATTTCTGCATTATCACTTCAAATTTCAAATATTGCAATCTTCCCTACAACATGACCAATGATCTTCTAGGACGCCACTACAGAGGCACATTCAAAGAAAGGTGATGAAGAAGATGGCAGTAAGAAGCTGAGGCATGTACCCATTGGAAGGAAGATATATGAGTTCTACAATGCTCCATTCACCAAGTTTTGGTTTAATACGGTAAGCATTAAACCACTGCCATTTATTAGCATATCAAGAATTGTCATTTTGTAGTAATAGTAATTTCATATTAATATAATGTTACATTATTTTGTATCTCTGACGTTGTCTGATATGTTTGGGGCAGATCTCATACCTTGGGTATCTTATGCTGTACAATTACATTGTCCTGGTGAAGGTGGAACATTGGCCATCAGTGCAAGAGTGGTTGGTCATTTCTTACATACTGACACTTGGCCTAGAGAAAGTGAGACAGGTGAGGTTTAAATTCTCTTAGCAAAAAGTCTAATGAATTTCATATATAATTTACACATTTATAGAACCTTTACATTATGGCTTCATACATTTTTCATACATGGGTTTTTATTTTCATGTGATAATTTTCTCACATAATTAATTCATTTTCATTAGTAATTTTCCCATATTATTATTTTCACATGTAGGGTCTGTAGTTTCATTGTTCACATAATCACGTTATGTACGCTATCACATGATATCATGATGATGTCACGTTTAATTAAATGTGCAATTTCAGGGAATGACATGGAGAAATGCATCTTTGCATATTTTTCAGGTGATCACATTCAGAATGAAGGCTCCTTTAGAAAGTTCCAGAATCCCTGAGTAAAAGAGCACTTGGGGAACTAAGTGTGTAGATGTAAAGCACTAAATATAACATGAAAAAACATCATATGAAATACGAATAAAACACTAATCATATAGATACTCCTCTATAAAGAGGAATGGATGAGAGGGTTAATGCTACTATTTATAGGGTGTCCTTTTGATCATGCACTTTACTTATATATTTAGGTGACAGAGACAGTGATAGAGTATTATGTGTGCCAGAATCAGATTAGAGCTGAATTTCATCTGTTGGCTCTGGACAGATTTGTTCAATAAGCAAATGCATTAAATGTCATGGTGAACTAGAAATGTCACAGTGACACAGAAAAAAGAACAATCTGGTTAAATGATTAGTGTTAAAATAACTCTCATATAAACTGGGTTTTGAAGCAGTTTTTTTTTTGACTGTTTTAAATGAGAAAGCTTTTTGTTGTGTAGGACACTCCACCATTATGTTGCAGTCTGAGCAACGTACTGCCATTTGTCTCATGTTCAAATGGATATGTTGTGAAAGAGTTTAAAAACAAATGTAAATAGAGGAAATGTAAAATAGTAATGTTCTTGTTTGTGTTAGAGTCTGATGTCTGAGCCTGGTAAGCTCAAGCAGAAGATTAACATGTGGTTGGAAGAGTACTGGAACATCACAGACCTGGTGGCCATCTCTATATTCCTGCTGGGTGTCCTGCTCAGACTACAGCCTGAACCTTACATGGGCTACGGCCGGGTTATATACTGCGTGGACATCATCTTCTGGTATATCCGTGTGTTGGATATTTTTGGGGTCAACAAGTACCTCGGACAATATGTCATGATGATCGGAAAGATGGTACGTAACAGTAGATCATGCAAGTAGAGAAAGCAAACATTTGTGTTTTTCTGGTTTTAGAAATTTATCATATTTTGCCAGTCCTCAACAAGTTATTCCAGACTGAATTTAATTTTGAAAATGTTTGAATCTTTAGACCATTTAAGAAGCTTTATTTTTAGGTTTCCTAAAAAATAAATTAAAAAAAGCAAAAAATCTGTAATGTTGTGACATTATTGTTGTGGGGTTTTTTTTTTTTTTTTTTAGATGATCGACATGTTGTACTTTGTTGTGATCATGTTGGTGGTCCTCATGAGCTTTGGGGTAGCACGGCAGGCCATCCTCCACCCAGATGAAGAGACACCTGGCAATTAGCCCGACACATTTTCTACATGCCCTACTGGATGATCTATGGAGAAGTGTTTGCGGACTCAATAGACCGTAAGACTAGAATTGATAGTAAGATTCTTTTTCCTGCCTCCAGGGTAGATATTCAGTCTTATCTGTGCTTTCCTCTATCTTACTGAGTTGGTGTATTGTAGTGTCACATTTGCACATACAGTAGTCCTTACTAATTGATATCATGTTGTTCTCTTTAAATTGTAGATAAAATCTGGACAGGTTTGTTTTTTAAGTTTTTAAGAACATTTTAGTACTTTGGGTTTGTAGTATAAATACAGGTTGTCTCAAAAGTCTCCATACAGAGGGGACTATGTTCTGTCAGCACCACGTTGGTTATGCCTTCATCAGTGGATGTTCGTGGACGTCCACAACTTGGTTGGTCTGCAACACTTCCAGTCTTTTTAGATTTGTTAAAAAAAATGTGTTCATTTCCCCTATGTATGGATACTTTTAGGACACCTTGTAATGTTCTCCTATAATCTACATGTTGTTATAAGCTACAAATATTACATTTATAGCATTGTGCAGATGCCTTTATACAGAGCAACTTCCATATATCTCATCAACTGAACAGTTGAGGTTTAAGGGCTAAGGATGAGAATAAGAATGAGGATAAGTTCAGGAATTATTCAGCATCTTAAACAATGCAACAGTAAAAATGCAGAAGCACTAGAACATCAATCTATCTATCTATCTAGCTATCTCTCTCTCTCTCTATTAGGGAAGGATTAGAGAGAGAGAGAGAGAGAGAGAGAGAGAGAGAGAGAGAGAGAGAGAGAGAGAGAGAGCTCATGTTATTATCTTCAGTTAGTTTTCTTTGTTTTTATATAATTGAAAGTAAATGTTTGCTTGCTTTTCCCCCTCTATCTTTATGAATTTTCACCTCTGGAATGCTCTGCAGTTTATGCCATGGAAATAAACCGTATGTAAATTTTAAACACCACCATTTTTAATACTTTTTCAAAATGGAAATGAAGTTAGCACTGCTATTCTGGACTGAGATTTGAGGTCTTCCCTCAGCCCCCTGTGGAGATAACAAGTATGATGAGGATGGAAAGAAACTCCCCCCCTGCATTCCTGGTGCCTGGCTCACTCCAGCCATCATGGCCTGCTATTTGCTAGTGGCTAACATCCTTCTTGTCAACTTGCTTATTGCTGTATTCAAGTAAGTGTACAATTCAATGTAGATAATATATTTCTTAATATGACTAAATGGATTCTAACTTATAACACAATTAGAAATGATCCTTCATGTTTGTATCCCAAACAGTAACACCTTCTTCTTTTTAAGTCCATCTCAAACCAGGTGTGGAAGTTCCAACGGTATCAGCTTAACATGACTTTCCATGATAGGCCAGTGCTTCCTCCTCCTCTCATCATCTTCAGCCACATTTACATCATCATCAGACAAATCTGCTGCTGCTGTTGCAAGAAAAAAGAGGGAGAGCTGGACGAGAAGGACAAAGGACTGAGTGAGTTCACTTGAACAAATGATGTCACATTTTTATGACCAGAATAAAATAAGCTACTTGTAAGACTTCTGTTCTTTCAGAGTCAGCCATTGCTGGTGCAATGAACATCATTTTTCACTGAATAAGACTGTTACAGAGCACACTACCATATTCATTAGCTACATTACAGGCTCCTAGAACTGCTGAAGAATACTAATTTGAATTAATTGTTAAACATTTATAAAGGACACTTGTCTAATATTTGCATTGATTTATGGATAAACTATCAATTGTACAAAATTACTTTTTCAAGCTGTCCCACTGATTAATCACAGTATCTCCTTTTTCCTCTAAGAGCTTATCCTGAATTCTGAGGAGCTGAGGTGCCTGTATGAATTTGCGGAGCAGTGTGTGGAAGAGTACTTCAGAGAGAAGAAAGATGAGCAGCAGTCCTCAAATAATGAAAGAATAAGGCTGACATCTGAAAGGTAATGAAAAACAAATGCTGTACATTTGAATCATCCAGCTTAATTAGTTGTCTAAAATCTGAGGGGCTTTATCGGATATAAAATATAGCATATCAATAACAAATAAAAAGGTTTAGATGATAGTTACATGGCGTTTGAAATGGCAATTAATCCTAATACTTTTTAAACAATTTTATTTCATGAAAGGGTGGAAAACATGTCCATGCACCTGGAGGAGGTCAGTGAGAGAGAGAACAATATGAAAGCTTCTTTGCAGACAATGGATCTGAGGCTGGCCCAGTTGGAGGACATCTATTCTCATATGATTGGCTTTGGAGAAATTGGCAGGAATTGACCACAGTGAACTGAAGATGACACACTCACGGACATCAACTGTTAGTGGCTTCTCATCTCTCCTCTGCACTGGCAGCATTAACAGCAATGATGGATTCTACCCTTATTGCTACTATATTTATGACTGTCCAGCTTCTGAGGAGAAGAATGTGGCCAAGTCAAGCCAACTAATAGCAGCAAATGGAAAGAAGCCACCGAACACCACAACTCTCAATCCAAATGATTATGGACTGAATTTGGAGGTGGACATTCCAGTAGTAAGGGTCAGTTCAAACTCATGTGGGAACACCTGGATCCCACCTTGTGAGAAGACAACTGAATCTATAGATCAGGTCGAAGAGGCCAAAACAGCATGTGAAGCTTCACCATCTTTAATCCAAAGGTCTAGGAGCACCAGCTTGTTCAGTGCAACTGCCAAAGAAGGTTTAATACAGAGAGCCAAAGAGCCTGATTCTCTTCAAGAAGGGGATGTCAGATCTGCAACTATGAGGCGATGGAGTGCTGGCCTTGAGTATAAAGTGCAGCCTAATCTTATTAGCCAGCCACTTCTAGACATCAAACCAACAGACAAAAAAGAAGCAAATAAATCTGAGCATCATCTGAGACCACAAATTCCAAACATTCTCAGCACAGAGATGAGAACTCAAGAGAAGAAAAAGAAGACCAAAGAGGAAGGAGTGATAGAAAAGAGAATGGCTCAGAGGAAAGTCTAAATATGGAGGGTAAGACAAAAGAAAGAGACAGAGACCCAACAGAGACAGATGAAATATGGAGAAACGCAGTTGAAGATAGAAGGATAAACGTCCATGGAGATATTCCTGACTCTTTTCATCTTCTGGTATCTGCAGAGAGAATGTTTCTACCAGGAAGATCCAAGAGCTGGAACACAAAATGTCGCAAAGCCTTGAGGGCAAGTTCAGACAAGCCTCGAGGCTCCAGTAGTGAGAGTAGCCTTTCATGTGGAAGTTCCCTTGAGAGGTCTGGGGAAAAAATTGGGAAAGTGTCAGAGAAGGAGGAATGAAAGAAAAGATCGATCTGAGGTCAGGAGATAAGACTGCTAATTAGCAGTAACGATGATCAGAGATTGATCTTTATGTAAAACAATTAAAATATAAATTCATTCATTCATCATCAGTATCCTACTCAGAGTTATCCTGGGAAACTGAGTTCAAGGTAGGAATACACCCTGGATGAGGTGGCATCAAGAACTTTGTATAACAATAAAACAGCTGCAGTGTCATATCTGCTTCCCAGGTGAGATATTTGGTGTTTTGTAGATAACCTTAAATGTGTGATTATGTGATTAATAACTTCCACTGTACAGTTCTGTATATTGTATGTATACTACATAATGTTATAACAATTAGGCTTTATATATTACAAGTAAAAACAAATTATACTCGCCTTAAATGTTATTTTAATATGATGTTGAACAACTACAAATTTGTTAACAGACATGCATAATATTCAGTGTTAATATGTTGTTGTTATAATGGAAAACTGTTCTTATTGTCCCTTTACATTTAAAGTTATGCAACTACATCATTAATGTATATTTGTGCAAAATTTCAGAACATTCAACATTTAAATACTCATCCTCCTGAACATGGTGCGGTGGACAAAAGAGCCGCTGTACAACTGATCTCAACAAGTATGACACCGCTCTCTAGTGTCGAGTACGTGTATTACAGGAACATAGTTCTAGTTGCATGTTAGATCAGAGAATAAAAAGCACACATGCACCATAATGCTATGCAATTTTACTTTGGTTATGCATGGTACAAAAAGTTTCACAATGACTAAAAAAATTACACTAGAAATTAGAGGATACACTTTTTTTTTTTTTTAAACAATCATTTGCCTCCCGGTTGAGCAGACTGTTTAAGAAACATTTCCTTGTTGAACTGATAAGATTGCAGTACATTATGAACAATCACAAAACCCAATTTGGTCAGCTGCAGATATGTATGGCCTATGATGAGACTGATTACAATGGTCCCACCCGAATAATTATGCTACATTTGCTTGTATTTGATGGTAAGCACTAAAGCAGAATCGTTACTGCAGTTTCTGATTTACAGACATTTCCAAGGCCTCAATTCTTGAGCTGGAAAGAGGAAACAAAAATCTTAGCAAGAACTTTTTATTGCTGACTCAATCGGTCAGACTATTTTTGAAACTTTCCATCTTCTGAAACATTAGTGCAACTGAAACACTTCGATTCTATTTGCAGACACTCACCCTCAAATTTAAACTACATTAAGAGCATTGGCACCAGTGAAATAAATGCTACTTATGCCATGTAACTGGGTACAGAAAACATAGATACTGACATGAATTCACCTATACACAGACAGACACACACTGCAACACAAATGTCTATTTGATAATTGTATTTTCCTTCAAAGAGCTACTAGTAATAGAGATCACAGGTTATGGCATGTGTAAACCAAAAGTACTTTGGGCTTTTAACAAACAGCAATAAGAATAGATGGTATGTTGTTAATATACACAGCAGCAAGAATGCCAACATGTATAATTAATAGCACATTATACATACAACAATAAAAGCATGCATTAGTGGCTTTCCTATACATTCATATACAGATATTTTAAATAATTCCTCAGAGGTCAATATCAAACATGCAAACATTTGCCAAATCAGTCACACAAGGTATTTTTTAAGATGAATTAATTAACCAGAGACCCCGCGACCCTGAAAAGGAGTAAGTGGTAGAAGATGGATGGATGAAGTAACCAGAGATACATTTAAATAATGCCATCCTTCCGATCATGTAGGACCAAAGTCCAGCACAGTTTAGTGATTTCACCGCTTTCACACACTGACTAAACCTGTCCATTAACGGATAAGAAAATTAGGTGTCTTTCAACAAGAAAATCAGCTAGCTGTGTTGGACTTTCAAATAGACAGGAGCACAGCTGGGACCCCTGGCCTAACGTGTGCTATATACGTCATGTCTCGGATTTGACTTGCTGCTTTACAGACACATGGACAGACTGTACACGTGTACTTTTACCCATCATGCTCTTCAGCTGTCATGTTCTATATTTGAGTCTCCACACTGTGGGGTGTGCAGGATCTCTGTCAGTGCTATACATGGTTATGTGCCTGTGAGACAAACTCAGAGACATTTTCCATTATATATAAAATCTGTTCCAATTCCAATACACAATTTAGTCATACTATAGATTTTAGAGATAATCATCTGCCCATAAATGTAATGGCAGTATAACACTTATGCTTATAAAAGCTTTATAAAATGCGAATAAAAGTTCTATAAAAAGAATCATTCAAGCTTTGATATTACCAAAAAAAAAGACAGTCAAACCCAAACATGTGCTGTGATTATCACAAAAAGGCCAAAAGAAATAATAAGACATTTCACAAACTAGGTACTTCGAACCCCTCCAGTATCCTTTTTGCCAACTTGCTGATTGGTCTGTATGAACAGAAATCTCCTTGTTCACTAAGAACTTGAGTGCACACTTCTCAGTAGAGGCTCACATGACCTTCAATACCAGCTGATTCTGCAGCTAGACAGATTAAGTCTATAGATGCATTCCACTCGCTGGAGTCCATTATATGAGTGTGCATCTGAATAAGCTGTGCTTCTTGGAACGTTTCTCTGTGATCTTAATTGGTGCTCCACCATCTGTATTGCTGCCATCATTCTAGGAAAACACATGAAGAGAAGGGGTCACTCAACAAGTATGACGATGCTAATAAATCAGTAATGTACTGTAGTTTTATTCATGTGATGCTCAAAGTTACAGCTGTGTAGTTCATGGCATGGCTCACCATTTTTCTGTTGAGTCTGGCCATAATGTCTCTCGCTAGGGTGAAAAACGCCTCTTCCACATTGATGCTAGTTTTTGCACTGGTTTCTAAAAACTTGATTCCATAATCTATTGCCAACTAGAAGACAACATAAAGAACAACACAATATTGTATCCATGGGAAGCATAGCACATAAGAAATAAGAGCATTCACCCATTTGTTTAAAAAAAATACAAATAAATAAAAATTAAAGCACACAAGAAAAGTGTAAATTGTGATTTTGTGATATTAATATTAAGGAAAAGATATTACTATCCGAGATACATTTCTGCCTGAAACACTGGATCACGATCAGATTAGATCTGGCAAAACTACTTTTTAAGGCAAAGCAGTTAAAGGATTACTGAAAATTAACTTTAACCCCTATTATGAAGGTTTTTGTCTTTAGGAAAGAAAGGAAGGGAGTGTTATGGCCACATTGCAGCTGTGATGGCTTATTTTCACTTGCCATTTTTAGACAGTATTGGGTTCGCTAATGGCTTCAAGTAGTGAAGCAGATTTTTCCTCAGACTGATAGTATGTGGTTTAACACATAGCCTTGTCGACTGTGATGTATGCTGAATTATTCAAATAAATCTCTTGAGTAATGTAGATAGTCTCAGAGCTCTGATATTGATATCAAAAATTGCTGTAAATGAAAAATCAGTGCATAATAAGACACTGTCCACATTATCTAGTCATTATGGCCTTTTTCAATGAACAAGAATAGGATGTAATAACAAGCATGAAAAGCTGTACCTTCTCCCCTCTCTCCTTAGACACCTGTCTCTTGTCGTTCATGTCACATTTATTTCCAAGGATCATTCGCTCTACATCTGATGATGCATGCTAGAGAGAGCATTAAGTGTGTAGCACAACACATTCAACTCACAGATCATGAAAATACTGAAACAATATTGTCCTGTTCATAACTTGATTGTACAATATAAATACAAGACATACAACAAGGAGAATTATTGACAGTATTTCAACATTAAAAATTGTAGTCATTAATTTAAAAAAAAAAAAGTCATGGTGGCTCACAAAACTCACCTCCTCAATGTTGCGAATCCAGTTCTTGATGTTTTCAAAGGACTTTTCACTAGTGATATCATATACTAACATAATGCCCTGGCAGAGAGACAGAGACAAAATATAGGACAGATTTACACCTCATATTTACGTATCGGTATTTTAATGGTGTGATGGGAATGACGTTATGGACTCACCATTGCTCCTCTGTAATATGCCGTAGTGATGGTCCTAAATCTCTCCTGTCCTGCTGTGTCCCTATAACCAGAACACAGTGCATACATTTCAAATCAGTACACCATGGACCAGGCTTTTTTTTGAGAGAGAGGCGCCCATCCTTCCCAATCCTACCGTTTCCAATGTACACATCCTGTAAACAGATCAGACACACTATTCACTGCACTATTGTGTGCATATCCTTCACATTAGTCAGTGAAGATCAAGGCCAGGCTTATAAGCACTGTGACCCCCAACAGGAAGACCAGCCTTTTTCCTGACATCATTTCTCTGGCAGGCTGCTGACACCATTATGAAATTGCGGTTGACGACTTGTTGTCATGTACATACAGTCATTCTGATTAATGAATGAAGAGTTTTGTTGTTGTTGTTGACTTTATGGTAGATTTATGATATAAGCTACCTGTAGTGTTACATGAGAAGCTGCACTGTGTTGTCTTATTAATTAAGAGGCTGGTGCGGGAAAGGCTGTCTTTAGCTGTTCAAATGTAAGTGGTAACAGGTACTAACTTGATTTGTAACTATGTAAATGTAAGCATAAAAATGATATAAACTATAATAACTCCATTATCATGTATTAATAAATGAATAAAGGTTGAAAATCATGGTAGTATAAGAGGAATAACATACTTTGGGCCATGCTGTTATAAGTAGATTTTCCTGTTACAGCATGGCCTGTCATATCTTTATTTCTTACATAAAATGCATGTCCTGAAATGTTTTTAATGTTAATATGACAAAAATTTAGCTTGTCAAAAAAAGCACAAAGTCCTCTGTTGTGAAGACACTCCTGTGTTAGCTATACCTGTGACTGCTACAAAGTGATGACACTGGAGACTCCTAAAAACATACTAACTAAACTTCTCCTTACAAAAAACATCACCATATCAACAATTAACACATTTTTAATCTGGTTATGTGGAGTGCCTGCCATATTTGTTCCTGTGCAGGTTGTTATGTTGACATTGCATAGTAGAATAAGCCTTGCAGCTGGACCTACTGTCAAAGCTGCTATTATAGAAAATTAAATCAACACCTTATGACCAATCAGAACCTTTTCATCAACACTGTGGTAGAAACAGACATATTGCCCTCAAAATTATTAAACCCCCATTGCACATCTGGTTTATTGTCAAAATCTAAAGACTTTCTGCTGTTTGAATTGAACAAATCAAACAAAAACAATTGAAATAGTTAAACACAATGAACTGAAAAATGCAATTTATAATGACCAACAGTTTAAAAATAATTCAACCCCCTGAATAGAATCCCTCACAACAGCACAAATATACAAAACAGGTGTTGTCTCAAGCACACCTGATGCAACTGATCAAGGGCTTCATTAGCTGCACCAGGTGTGTTTGAGATGGAACAAATTAAATAACTGAACTGGCAAGGGGTAGAAAATTAATAAAATACCGGGATGGGGCAGAAAAAGGAAGCCATCAATGGCTCCAACCAGATTTCTGAGAAGGCAGGTTGTGAAAAACCCTCATGTGACTGCAAAAGACCTGCAGCAAGACTTGGTGGCAACAGCACTGAGGTTTCAGTGAGCACAATAAGGTGCGCAGTAAATGCAAAGGGTTTCCATGCCAGAACTCCAAGACGTACACCACTACTGACCCAAAAGCACAAGAAAAGTCGCCTCAAAATCATATAAATAAGCCATAGATGTTTTGGGATTCTATTCTGTGCAGTGATGAAACAAAACTGGAACTTTTTGGCATGATGGATCAGCAGTATGTCTGGAAGATGAAGAATGAAGAAAGATCACTCTGTCCACAGTCAAGCATGGTGGTGTTTCGGGGATGCCCCGGGGTGCTTTGCATCCTCTGGCACTGGAAACCTGCATCGGATGGAAGGTAAGATGGATTCATTGAAGTATCAGGAAATCCTAGGAGAAAATCATGACATCTCTGAGGAAGCTGAAGCTTGGGCATCATTGCAACTTCCAACAGGACGTTGATCCCAAGCATACCTCAAATTCCACCAAGGCTTGATTGCAGAAGAAGTCCTGAAAGATTCTACAGGGCCATCACAATCACCTGACTTGAACCCCATAGAAAATCTCTGGTGGGATATGAAGAAGGCGGAAGCAGCACGCAAACCCAAGAATATTACTGAACTGGAGGCCATTGCTCATGAGGAATGGGCTAGGATTCCTCAGGAATGCTGCCAGAAGCTATGCATCTTGTTTGCAGGTGGTCATAACATCAAACAGGTGTTCTACTAAGTAAGTACTAAAGGTGGTTGAATAATTTTGAAACTCGAGAAATCATTATAAGTTGCATTTTCAGTTGAATTTGGGGGAAAAAACGTGAAGCATTTAATGTTGAATTTTTTCAATTGCTTTTGTTTGATTTGTTCATAGCAAACAGCTGAAAATCTGTAAATTTTGACAATAAACCTGATTTGCAATGGGGTTGAACAATTTTGATTGCACGTGTGACCCCCAGGAACTACTTGGAAGTATTATTTAAAGCCATTACCAATCACCAGAGAGTCTGCTAATTTTTATCACTAAATGTGGTCAACAACTTCTTTTACTCACCAGTGTTTAAAGACTTAATTATAAACTTTTACAGACATAATGATGAGGAGGTTCTTATTTCAGTAACCTTGATTTGTTCCAAAAAGCCCCGAGTTGAACAGTTTTCAAAACCGTTGTATGGATGTGTGCATCAACCTTCGTGATTCTGAAGCTTGTGGTCAGCTCAGTGTACAAAGGGCATTAGAAGCAGTGTAGGCAGAACTTATTGTATGTTGGACTGATTTGCAGACTGCAATGTAACAAAATGTGTACTTGTTAAAGTCTCAGTGCTTACCATATCTGGAGTTTGATTTTCTTTCCATTTAACTCTATAGTCCTGATTTTGAAGTCAATTCCTAAAACGAGAATAAAATAAATACTTATATACTACACGGTAAAAACATTAAATGGAGTTTTCATGATTGACATGCAATAAATGTTCTGTGTCCAACTATGTTTGCTTTTATATTCATACTGAAAAAATAATGCGTGACCTTAAAGTCATATGCAAAGCTCTCTGAAGATAAGCCAAACTGAAACAGACTGATGGATACATAAGTAAGCTTCATGTTATGTCTTATCGGTGTGATGAATATCAGCAACAATGTAATGTTGGCTCAGAACAACTGAAAATAAACTCTGTACTTCCCTCTTTCTTTACACCCCCCCAAGTTGAACCAAAAAACAAAACCCATACAAACATACAAACAGATACTTTCTGTATATGAAACAGCTCACATTTTCAGCATGGTGGTAAAAAAAAAAATTATTATTTTTTTTTTAAAAAGCTGCTTTCCATAAACAGTTAAGTCAAGAGACAGTGCCATTTCCTGAGGTGCACGCATGTACTATAACACCATATTTAATGACTCATTAGATGAGTGGGAAAGTCCAGACTGTTCAGATGTGAGTCTATGATCAAATCAGAATCTCCAACTATGATGATTTTCTTGCAAAACAACTCATAGAAACTTTCTGTTGTAGCAGTAGAGAAGGTGGTTACCAGACCCTGTTTTAAACCACAGTTTCCTGAAAACATCAGACATGAAACCCCGACCCGGTCTTAATCCCTTAAAGCTCTCTGCTAAATTGAGCTTTATCACAGGCAACAGACTTAATATAGCCCACTGAAAAAGTCACTCATAACTGTCAGGAAAATTCAATATAATTCCTGTATTTATTTATTTTAAAATAAAGATTTGAATAAGACAGTTCACATAACAGTGCAACAGCCAACGACTGTTTTAGGTGATACAATGAACAAACAGTCTGTAAATTTTGTTTTTTTAAAAATGAGAAGTTGATTGAGAACAAAACTCTGACAAAAGAGACACCCAGAGGAAGTAGCTTGCTAGGTAATGCTCTATCTGGCTTTCCTTTCACCGGAAAACAGCGGGCATACAGATGAGTAGTGCTGTTTGTTTATTATGAGAAGTCTAAAGCGACTAACTGGATAAACTAACTGAGAGAAATGAAGAAGTGCACATTTGCTGGTTACCGTTAAGCATCTGACTACTGCAAAATCGTAGATAATTTCAGACATATGAAAATAAATATGCTACAATTTGATTTTAAATAACCTGAACAAGATAAGTAAAGTCTAAACAGACCAAGTGAGTCAGAGGAAGCACTGGTGGATATCTCCTGTGCTCTGGAGGGAGTTAGCAGGGAAGCCTGCAGTGTGGCCAAAGCTGGGGTCAACCACCTCCTGGCACATGGAAGTAGCTGCCCATCACGCCTCTGCCTACTGCATTGTCTGTGCAATGAAGGCGTGAACAAGCTGAATGTCACAAGGCCCAGAGGTGGCTTTAACAGTGTGGTCTGTGTTCCAGGACAGGCCTGATTCTGTGGGATAGAAGGCCTTTCCCAGCACAACAGGCCTTGGAATGCCCAATGCATTACCATGAAATGCAGTCTATTGTTGTTAACTCTGACCTATGAGCATAATATATGGTATTGTGCTTACATTCTTAAAACAAACAAAAAAAATCTTAAAATAGGGTGAATGTTAATAATAAGCTTTTTATTTTTAATTATACAATAAATTTGCAATACAAATCTGGAACATAGAGAAATATCTGAAATTCCTACATGTGTCAATCTCAGATGCACAAGGGGCACAAAATGGGCCAAATTTAAAAAAAAGTGCCCATTTGTGTTTTTGCCATGTTCTTAACAGCAATGCAATGAGTTTTTTATGCAATAAAAAAAGCCTGATTCAAGAAAATCCTGAATATAACAGTTTACCTTGGATCAGACAAAGCCAGACAATACTGCTATAATTTAATTCAAGCAGAGATCACTGCAAATGATTAAATAAGTAAACTGAAAATATCTCAAAGACCAAAATGAATATCACACAGTAGCAGACAACCATGTATGAAACCTGTCTTTTAGGTTTGAACACCCAGTTTCTGCTCTGTCTGGATGCTGATCAGGGCTGTAGCTGCACTGAAATGTTAGTTTCATTCTCAGTTGCTCTATTTGATACCCAGTAATCATTTCAAGCGTATGTTGATCTCACACTGAATTAAAACAAATAGGCTGGCAGGTAAATAACATAACCAGCATCATACTTCTCATTTATAAAACACGCCACATAACTGCTGCCAAAAAGAAAGAAATACCTCTCCATTTAAGGAGGTTTCATCGTTTGCACATGTGCATCATTTGGATTCTTTCAATGAATTTCCATAGTTTACATTCCTTGATCAAGATGTTTCAGAAGATGCCAGCATGCCTGCTTTTCCAAAAATAAAAATAAAAAATGAGACGAATCTAGAGGCCTTTCTAACATATAATAAGCCAGTTTCCTGTTTACCCTGATTAACCATAACGGTTTCCTCATAAGCTCAAATGAGCTGCAGATAAGAATAAACATTATAATACAAAAAAAAATAAATAAACCCTTGCTCATATGTTGGATTTAATAAAGAAACGCCCTAAGTAAGAAGCTAAACGAGCCCCATAGTGCACCTCCCACCCGTTACGAGCCGGCGAACTGACCGATTGTAGAGATGAAGGTGGTGTTGAACGCGTCCTCGCTGAAGCGGAACAGAAGACACGTCTTTCCAACTCCGCTGTCTCCTATGAGCAAGAGCTTGAAGAGGTAATCGTAGGTTTTAGCCATTTGCTACGCCGGAGCTCCTATTGTGAACGTCTGATCGCTGTGTGCCTCTTGGCCATACCACTGACACTAATTCATACAGGACAGGATGAGGGGGCGTGGCTTCGCTATCTGACGTCAATGGCCTTCTATGGCGCGCGGATAGTCGCAGTAGAAAACTAAAGGGGAAAAAAAGTCGCTGAAGAAATTTTAGTCTCATTCCACACAACAATCTTTTTTTCTCTTTTTTTAATATTATGGACCCAGCAAACAAAGAACGTTTCCCCAACGTTAGCATTTGGTTTCTCTTTCGTTATTTGTTGGGGAACTATTTCATAAGGTTTCGAGAATGTAAAGTCAGCAGGGAATTTTAAAACATTCACTCGTGGTTGTATTGCAATTAATCAAGGGATTTCTGCCAAAGATTCAGATACCATTTTTCCCCCCTATTTATTTATTCAGATAACCACAATCTAACCTTAGGGGGAACATTTCAGTAATGTTCTTTCATCTTCTCATAAAACTGTTGTTTTTGTGAACAAAAGCTAATGTTATGGGACTGTTAATGCATAAATATACAACAAAAACGTTACAGGAACTTTATATTTACGCAAATAACACTTTCCTGGGAAAACAAACAAACAAACAAACAAACAAAAAAAAACAAAGCTCCACGGGATCTTTATGGAACCGAAAACAAATGTCAGAATGTTATGGGAACCAATAGCTGTTAACTGAGAAGATCTTATAAAACAAATGTGCCATGTTAATTACATGGGTCTTTGTAATATTGCTTTTAAACAACAGATCTATAAACAAGAATTTAACGATCAAGTAACTGACATTTTAGACAAGATATTGCAAAATATTTTTGTTTAATTTTGCTCTGTCCGTGAAAATAATTCCAACAGAAGCCACTTAAACAAATTGTCCAGTTCTTGTATCTGCTGAGTGTTTTGACTCTTCCTTTGTTTATAAATCCATTGTCCACAAAGTTTTAGTTGAATTCCATGGTGTTCATTAACTTAACTACAAATAAAGTTTTTTTAAAAATGCAATGTTTGCCAAATAATTACAACAAACTGCACAAAAGTCCAGCACACAAACAACGGCGAAGATCTAAAGTCTGAACGATCCAAGCAGGCCATCCTCACCAAGCAACACCTGGGCTTTTAAGGCATCACCTCACCTGCAGAGGGCGCGCAACTATAGAAATACAAGTCAAACACAAATTAGTAAATGGCTCCTGCAGCCACAGTTGGATACAACATTGCACATTACCATGGCGACACATAGTCGGTTTGAATGTAACTAACTATTGCTAGACTTTGAATTTTATGGAGTTAACACACACAAGCACAGTGATACAGTAATAAAGTGAAAATATCTCTATGTTGTTATACTAAATATCAGCACTCTTGAAACTAGGGTTGCACAATATACCGGTGCTACGTAGTATTGCGATACGAAAGCTTCACAATATAGCCGATGCCACTGTCATTTTTAAACGGTAGTATCATCAATATGGTAGTACCGTAACTAACGTTGTATGTGTGGCAGTTACTATTTTCACTAAAACTAATCTAACTGCTTTTGAAGAATGCATAAAGGTTAGTGACATTTCATTTTACCTAAATTCTTTAGCTTAATATTTAAAGATTAAATCCTGTTTGTTATTAAGCAAGCTACCTTTACCCGCCGTGTGTGTAAACACTAAAATTAGCGTTTAAAAAAAATAGCGAGCTAACATTCTCAGTTTTGTGATTTTTTTGGAGTTCATTTCCAAATTCAGTTATTTATTCCTAATGTTGTATCCATTCTTAGGCTGCACAGTATTAAGAAAGCAGTAGGCCCATTTATGCAGCATGTCCGATGGACACTACTAATCAAAATTCCCATAATGCAACGGGACTGTTGCGGACAAGCTCGCGTCGTCCAAAGTATTAAACGTTGATTAAACCGAGGTTTAACTTGTTTAACAACACCCGAATGAATTGTTAACTTGTTGAAGGTTTAAACAAGAAAATAGTTGTCACAACGTTTGAAACTTTTTGTGATCTCCATCATGAATTAACCGGCCAAGCTAAAGGTAACGATTTTACCTCAGCATGTTAACCACGCCCACATTACATTACAAATCCAGTTCACTTTCCTGATGTGCATTTTGCCGTTAGTGCAGTTGCTTTATTCTGGCGGTCCAGATTTTTGTGTTTATGATGACGTCGAAAGTCACATAACAATGCCAACATGGCGGCCGTAGGATACCCGGGATTGTACACTTGCATACTGATTAGTACGTACTGTTTCAACGGCCGTGCAGTAGGTACTATGTTGAATACAGTCACAGGTGCAGTCCCTCCTCTCATTAGTATATTGTGCTAAGGAAAATAAATACAGAACTACATTCAGAAATAAATGAACAATTAAGGTGGAATAAATCAACTTTCAGTTTAGCATTTCTTTTAACATTTTTGCATTTCCCCAATCGTTCATTTTTATATATTTCAATTATTTGTTTATTCTCTCAAATTGAATTTTTATATAGCCTTTATTAGCATAGTTATGAAGGAATATATGGATGTATGTATCACTTTATTTATTGGTGTATTGATGTATTTTATTTATGGTTTTCCCCCTTCATACATAAGATAATGTACACTTTTGTTATGCATCTGGTGTGAAAGCCGCTGTGGAATGAGGTGAAATAACATTTCAAATAGGCCTATGCAAATATTTATGTTGTGCCTAACCTACGGTGTTGAACAGTGTATGGACGAGTCTTTATGAATACGGGGCCGTAATTATTTAAAAAGTAACTTTTTCACCTTCGTCTTCGAAGCGTCACACATGTCTCTAAAGCTATTTGCTTTTTATTTCATTATGTATTTATCTACAGCTATGTTACTCTATGGTTTTATCTTTGCTATGGTGGCTGATCAGTTTTATTTTCACGTGGGTCCGTGTGCATGAGGAAGTGATAGTGCCCGAGGTTGCCAGTTATAATAATATCACTACGCCACTGGAATTGTATTGAACAACTTCACTGGAAATGTTAATCCTTTCATAATTATTATTTTAATGTTTTAAATGATGGTCAGATCTCAAAATTATGGTTAGATTCCTATTAGGGAGAATATCTAGACCTTTCAGTGACACTAGAGAATGTTAAGTACATTTTGCTGCTTTATGTACCTCTCTATGATAAAATATATTATAGCTACAACAGCGTTGTTGATGTTTTGATTGTGATTAGTTAGAAGGTGTTGATTAATTTTCTGTAACAGCAGCTCTGCAGGTGCCAGCGTCCTATCGATTTGTCATAGCGTGTCAGATTTTCACACCATAGCACAAAATTATAGCTATATCTATCGAGACATCCTTCCACATTGAAAAACCCTATTGCTGGATTCTGCTTCGCATCTGTGACTACGTAAATAATTCAGTGTAACTTTGCCGAATATTAGGAAATGGTTGGATGATTTTACAGTGGAAAATACCTCATCAGATTGTCCTATTGATATAAAATAAACAGGCAGAATGATTTTACAGTGCAAAATACAATGTCAGTCCACACGCTAGTAGTAAAATATTATGGGCGTGTTATTCTGCGTAACAAAAATGATGTTGGTGTGCGCATGTGCAGTAAAACCTGGTAGGACAACCTGACGGGTAGGATGAAACGTCATGACACCAGCTGTAATTCAAATCACAGTGTTAAATGCGCTTGTTATAGTATGTTATAATTTGCAGGAACCTAATGGTGGATGACCTACATAATCTAAGGCAAATAATAAACAGATTCAAATCTTTTATTCCATCCATTTTCTGTACCTCTTATCCTACACAGAGTCGAAGGGAGCCTGGAGTCTGTCTCAGTGGACTCAGGGAAGAAGCAGGGGACACCCTGGATGGGTACCAACCCATTGGACCCGGCAATTGTACACCAAATGTATTAACAAAGAAAAACATATAATTGTTAATATGGCGAAGTTTTATGTTAGGAGATGTTTATTTAACTTTCATGGAAGGACTCTCTAATGTCAGGCCAGAAAGTTTTCCACCATGCAAGAGTCTTCAGGATAGACTTTGGATTATTTTCCTATAACAGCACATCCTGTCATGTTTTATTCCTTACTTATCATGCTGCTCTGACTAATAAACCGATAAAATAACATTAAATCTCAGATGATATGACAATTGCCCTTTATGAAGACGGGGTTAGTCATCGTGACATGCCTGGACATGTCCGCACATTGCATACAATAGAAAGTCCCAGTCGAGGGGGTTCTTTAAAAGCACATGGCAACCAGACAGCTGCTTCATTTCAGAAATCAAACACCGAGCTGTGTACGTGAAAGGACAAAACGCTTGCTGAAGAGAATGCCTGTAAGTATCCACGTTTTTTTTTCCGCAAACACACGCTAGTGACAGCGGCACCATCCATCCAGTACCTATGGCTGTATTTCACTGTATTAAACTACGACCAGTGTAGAATTGTTGTTTGTGAAACTTGCTGTGGGTTCACATGGCGTGTTTAAGAACAGATTTGTGGCCTGCTGCTCGTTTTCACATGTGCGCATTATGACACTTTTAATAACTTTACCTTCCCTGCCAGTCCTACCAATACTATTGGTAACGTTTGTAAAATGTAAACATGGGTAAATTGATTTAAGAAAATAATGATTTAATTTTAGTAGTTTATCGAGGTCTTGTTAATACTAATTGAAATTACCTTTCCGTTGTTTTTTCTATACTTTCATTTATCTCTTCAATGTCATCCGTTTTTCAGATGTGACGTAATCAGCACGTTTTATAACGTGAACGTTTTATAACGCTTGTACTATTGCTGAGGTTTAGTTTTAGCTTAAATTTTTATGTACACTTATTTTATTTTAACCTGTGATGTTGAATATTTGTATATCATTTTGATTGAGAGCCTTTTTTCACTACTCTGTTTGGTGTGTAACAGTTGGCTAGAGACTTACTCAACCCAACTCTCGATTTTGAGAGGAGGCAACATAAGAAGAGGAGACTGGTACAGAATCCAAATTCTTACTTCATGGATGTGAAATGCACAGGTATGCCGCATCTTAGAAACACCCCTAATTGGCATGGCATATGTCATGTTTGAAATGAATTTCTCTATTCATTAAATATATTTGCTACACAATGAACATTTGACAGGTATAGCAAAACATCACTCAGATGAATAAATGTAAAAATGTACCCAATCTTAACCAAATACCTAAGTCAAATTAGGACCGATGACTGTGATAATGCTACAGATTATAAGTACTATCATACTGAGCAGTAAGTGCACAGTTCGGTAGTGGGCAATAAAGTTCTTAACAGTCACATTTTGTTGAGATTTCATCTACTCACATCTCTAAAACATTTCAAGTCAAGGTCCAGTTTATAAACACTTAAGAAATGGGGGTGTCATGATGTACCGAACTGACCAAACAATGTTAGGTTTTCTTTGCTGTATCTGGACAGAGAATACACGGGGTGTGCTAATTTATCTGTCTGCAGGTTGCTATAAAATCACCACAGTGTTCAGCCATGCCCAGACAGTGGTGTTGTGTGTTGGGTGTGCCACAGTGCTCTGCCAGCCCACAGGAGGAAAGGCCAGGTTAACTGAAGGTGATTGTCAGTTAAATGATCTTTCTATGCAAATTAAGCATTTTTAGATTACTTAAATTTGATGCTGTATTACCATGCATGACCCCAAAACCCACTTATGGTGCTATAGAAAGTTAGCACAGACATAACATTCACTTTTTGTATTTCAACAGGTTGTTCTTTCAGAAGAAAGCACTGATGACAATTAAATTGGATCTTTTGAATAAAGAGATTGTTCATATCTTTTCATTGATTGCAATGAGTGAAATGCCACTACAGTGATTATTACATGGAAGACTACTTCTACTGTATCACTTTTCTGAATAAAGTCTGAGCAGTGCATTTCTTAGTCTATTCTTTATTTAATCCCAACTGGCTGTCATAAATAATTATAAATGCTAAAACATACTAATTATTAGGTTTTGAACACTAATATTTAAGGGCTACCGCATTCTGTAAAGCTGGCAAAAACAATCACAGCCCCCCCCCCCAAAAAAACCCAGACAATTAGATGTTTTATTTGAGAAAACATGTTTTTCCATTGGTACAGGTGAATTGTGAGGGGTGTTACCTTCATAGAAAGCATACGGCTACCCTTCTTCAGATTGAGTTTTTTCCATGTGGGATAGATGTGAAACAAATTAGTTACAAATAAGAGGGCTCATATAAAAGTAAACAGAATGGACACCCCCACATTCAAAAAGGTACATGCACAAATTTAAGTAGTTCAAATCAACAAAAAAGAAAGGCTTACTGGGCAAATAAAGCAACATAAAGTAGCTTTTCACCATGTTGGCCTGCATGAACACACATCAGTAGTAATCCTCTAAGGTGTTTTACCAGGTCAGTACCTGCCCTTTACACTTCAACAGGTTTCACTAGCAGGTACATCTCTGGGTTACTAATGCACTTTGAGAGCCAGAGTTTTGATCCCATCAAATTATGCCTTGATCACAGACTACCCAGTGAAAAGTCAAACTGGAGGCACGCTCACAAATTTAACAGTTCTGGTATCAAATATACACAGGAAAAGGAGCCGCATTAATATATGCATTGAATAGGAGTTTTACTGAGTCTGGCACTGTACTCCATGGCTTCTTGGACCCTCATCTTCTTCATATGCTTCTCCACTATACTTCTTCCTCTGGGATTCAAGGTCGACCTCACAGAGGTCCACCTCTTCCATATCATCAGTCAGCATGACCTCATCTCGCTTGGGAAGCAGTCGCTCTAGATGGGAAAACATGTTCTCTGGAAGCCAGTAATTCTCAGGAAACTCAATCTGGAGGGGAATACAGGTTACACAAAAAAATAAAATAATTCCTGGTCTACGCAATCAAATGATACAGACCCCAAAATGAAGACTCGAAATTACACACTAAGAAGTGTTACAAACTCACCTCAAACTGAATGATGAGCTGTCCTTTGTCACATGGATCTCTGTACACAGGCATGCCCTCATTCTGAATACACTTTAAGTCACAGTGTTTTATTACCCGCCCTTGTAAGAAGAGGAATAATAATAAATAACAATACTTTTAAAAAAATGTAAGTGATCAGATATGGCCTAGAAACCAAACTGGTATGCACCTGGAGGGGAGTTGATGATTAGGGTTCGGTCATCTAGTGTGTGGATTGTTTTCTTGAACCCACAGAGGGCCTCAACTAGCTTTATCTGCATCTTCATAATTAGGTTGTTTTCCTGCCTCCGATATACAGGGTGGTCCTTTTGGTCCAGCACAATGATGACATCACCAGGTTCCAGGCCTGGTTCCTGATCACCCTCTCCATGGAATGTAATCTTTTGGCCATCTTTCATACCTGCGATAAAAATAAATAAATGTGAATAGCTTTACAATCATTTACAGTCTCAGCAATTAATCAAGGAACACAAGTGTACAACTATGCAGAATTTTAGAAATCCTATGCGTCTCTGTAAACTAGTCAGTCTCATTAAATCACTGGCACATATACCTTTGTCAATGTGGACCTCAAGAATCTTCTTTTTGCGCTCCACTTTGCGCCCATTGCAGTTCTTGCATCGGTCCTTGGCACTGAACCTCTCGCCTTGTCCCTGGCATTCAGAGCACATGCTCTGAATCTGCTGAATCATTCCTGGTCCAATTTGCTGCACCTGGATTTGAACACCTCTCCCTTTACAATTTGAGCATTTCTCAAGAGTCCCCTTCTTTCCTCCATAACCTTGGGGACAATTAACATGGTATTACATTTGACACTCAAATGTTTTAGCAAAAATGCCCAAGACATTTTGTTCTGCCTTAGTCATTTGAAAACTGCAATACACCACAATTTTATTGTACTAAATAGTAATTCAAAGATAGTTCACCACTAGAGACACACTACATGTGGAGTACTATTAGTACCTGAATTAGTACTATTATAGTACTAGTACTATTATACCTGAATTACTTTTTGTCCATTTTCAATGTAGCATCTGCATTTGGCTGTAGCTGCTCACTAACACTTGATAAGATTAGTTTGAGCTTCAATGCAAGTTCTAGCTTACCGTCACATTTCTCACAAATCACATTCTTCTGGAGACCAAGTTTCCTGGTTGAACCACTGTACATTTCTTCAAGTGTGACACTAAGTTGGTGGACCACATTTTTCCCTAATGTAGATAAGAGGGGAAATTAGCTAAATTTAAACAATTTAAACACTGCCACTAATGAGGTTAGTAGTAATGGGAATGCCATAACTAATTACTGCATATTATAAAAACACACTCCGCAATAATTGGGCTCTCTTTCATTTAACACAAATCTTTTCTTCATTGTGAGAATACGTTACCTTTCATTTCTCTCTGTGTCCTTCCTCCGCCACCAAAGAACATGTTGAAGATGTCCATAGGAGAGGAGAAATCTCCTCCACCCATGCCCCCTTCTTTGATGGCCTGTTCACCTCCCTGGTCATACAAGTCTCGCTTTTTAGGATCCGACAAGACTTCATAGGCTTGTGAAATGAGTTTGAACTGTAAGGCAAGATCAATACAATTACATTTATGGCAGATGCCCTTATACCAGAGCAACTTACATTTCTCTCATGTATACAACTACACAGCTGAGGGTTAAGAGCCTTGCTCAAGGGCCCAGCAGTGCCAGCTTGGTGGTGCAGTGGCCTGAGCTCATAACTTTCTGATCAATAGTCCAATAGACCACCAATTCGATCACCATCAATACAGGGATCACGATTAAGGAAAAAATAAATCAGGACTGAGGTCCTCAAAGGACTAGACTGCATTCCTTGCTCAGGAATCCAATTCCTTTTAGACACTTTAAAAAAAAAAAAAAGTAGGGCAGTTAAGACTTCTTGCTCTATAGGAAGCTGGGAAAATAACTTGACAGCTGGCAAATATGTCCTACCAGTTTAGCCTGAGCTTTTTCAGCTGGTCAGACCATTACTACGGTCAGGCCAGCAAATTCAACTCAACACTTGCATTTTAGGAAAAAAAAATGGTTAAAACACAAACTGTTGAATAAAACTACTTTATTACATTTAGTGAGTAAGATAATTGTTGCATTACAGAAGTGCGAGAGATTGCATCAGGCTCCTGCTGTAATGTAGCTGTACGTTAGCTTAGCTTAGCTAACGGTCGAGCTCGAGGCAGTTCCAGAAAGTTCCACACGTTTCTGTCGCGCTCAGCCGCCTCAGGCTTCAGGATGAAAATAGACACAGACCTCTAACACGCCAACTTACCTTTTCGCCTTCGTTGGGATTTTTATCAGGGTGGTATTTCAGTGCCAGTTTTCGATATGCCTTCTTGATTTCATCCGGAGAGGATTTCGGATTTACTCCGAGAATATCGTAGTAGCCGGTCTCTCGCACCATTTTTGGCAAAGATACAGAACAGGACCAGAGACCACTGGCAAACACATGCACAGGTAGGCAAGATTAAAGAAAAATAATAAATAAGAATTACGTAGATAATGTTTATAGCTGAGCTGACTGTATCATAGGTAATGCTTTCCTATCTCAAAATGTTTCCTACACAGTCCCTGTGCAAGTGATAATACTAGATAAGAAGTATTAACGCCCTACAGTATGCTGTAGTCATAATATTATCAGAATCAACCGGCAAACTACTTACGATATTTGTTTCTTCCTTATGAAATGGTCTTGCTCCCTGTGTTGTTACACTTTGCCGGTTGGATGTGTTATGACTGAATGAAGATGGCCGCTGCTCCTTTATATAGAAGCGGAGGAGCCGCAGAACGTTCTGGAGCTTTGAGGAACAGGACAGTTCTACAAGCTTCTTTTCAGGCCACAAACTCCGAGCTGCTGTTAGAGGGAGCTGGCGAGTCTCTCTGTCTCTCTCTCTCTCTCTCTGTGTGTGTGTGTGTGTGTGTGTGTCGCTCAACAATAACCTTACCCCTTGCGAAATAATGTTACAGTCATATTTTTAGAAAGATAAACCTAAATACCCCCGTTTAATTGAATTTAACTCGTAGCGTCTCAGTGTCAAAATAAATGACAATATTTACAGTTCGAAAAGTAGAATATTGATATCTGTGGCTAACCTCACACGTGCACATTTTGCTCTTAATTACTGATTAGTATTCATGTGTAAATCAGTTCTTGATTGGTCAGATGTTGATTCATTTTCTATAACAGCACATCTTGGACAGTTCTGACTGCTAGGCAAATCACAGGTTTATTCTAATAAACAATATTTCAATACTTTATCATTACTATAGTAACAGCGAATTCACAGGCACTTCCGTGGCAGATGCGCCACATAATCAAAAACTAATAAACAAATAATTTTTTAAAAACCCCGTCATATTTAGTAACTATATATGCGTTAACATGTTTAACATTAACAAAATTAACATTTTATAGGTTTTTCAAAAATGACTGGGGCGCAGTGGTTAGCACGTTCGCTTCAAACCTCCAGGGTTGTGGGTTCGATTCCTGCCCCGGCCCTGTGTGTCTGGAGCTTGCGTGTTCTCCCCGTGCTGTGGGGGTTTTCTCCAGGTACTCAGGTTTCCTACCCCAGTCCGAAGACATGCATGGTAGGCTGATTGGCATGTCCAAAGTGTCCTTAATATATGAATGTGAGTGTGCCCTGTGATTGGCACCCTGTCCAGGGTGTATCCCGTTTTGTACATGAACATGTGGAAACATGAGGTGGATGGGCTACAAGA
>JAOUWY010000015.1:13718142-13730104 GCA_025728095.1 Prietella phreatophila | reverse complement strand
TGTGTGTGTGTGTGTGTGTGTGTGTGTGTGTGTGTGTGTGTGTGTGTGTGTGTGTGTGTGTGTGTGTGGTGTTAAAATGAGCTTTTATCAGGCACAGCAGGATTACTATGATTTTTAAATCCTGTGTACACTGTTACCACATTATTAAAATAATGTGGTAACGATGAAAACCTTATAGGTTCACAGTCGGATTAGATAGCTAATTGTTTGTTTATACCATGTAATTTGTGTTGTACCAAAGCACTGTCGAATTCTCGATTCTAATAGGAGGTGTTGATTAATTTTCTATAACAGCACTGCTTGGACCGTAATACTGACTACATTTATATGAATGTGCTTGTTCTCTCTTGTTATAATTTCTATAGTGCCAGCTTACTAAAGGACTTGTAAAGCAGAAACTCCACATAAACTGATTTTAAAAACATGTAATTGTTGATATTGCAAAGTTTTCTGCATGGAGTCTATATAATGGGTTAGTTAGCATTTTTCGAAGAGGTATCCATTGTCTGTGTTTTGTAATGGTCAGAGGTAAATTTTTTCCTTTAATTTTCCTGACAATTTTTATTTTTGCAGTTTCTCAGTAACATAGCAGGCTGCATTTTTGTCTTATTCATTTCAAAAGAGAGAAATAAAGAGAGGCTGGTGAGGGAATGACTGTTTATTGCTGCTATAACATAAGTGATAAGAGGAAGTAACGGATGGTCCACAATATTAAATCTAAATCTAAATGGATAAAAAGTGTGACACTGTTCTTTGCTAAATCAGATTTCTGTGTTGAGGAATTAAACATATTGGGACATGCTGTTGTTAGAAAACTACAGCCCCTTCATTGATTGTTTTTTTTCCCTCTGACAGCATGTCATGTTATTCTTTATTTCTTCTAGCGATTCCTCAATCCTTCATCACTGTTTGCTATATATTTTTTTCACCGGGCGATGCTTGTTTCCTTAGCAGTGATGGTGAAATTGCAATGCTTCACTTGTACCAGTGTCACACACACTACATTGGTGTCAGTGCTGAGAATGATTCCCCACCCAAATAATATCTTACTAGTGGTAATTGCTTTTCACTGATGGATGGGATAGAGGGGTGTGCATTTACATTTATTCATTTGGGAGATGCTTTTATCCAAAGTCACTACAATTAAGCTGAGCACCTGTGTGCTAAGAGCCTTGTTCAGTGGCCCATACGCGGTTCTCTGAGGGTCATGGGATTTGAGCTCACAACCTTCATATCAGTAACTCAGAATTTGAACAGTAAATGATCCCTTTCAGAAATTGTATACTTACAATATGCATCTATTATTTGGGCTCATTTAGACTGAAGTGCTCTGTCTGAAGTGAACTAATATAGACCCGTATACAGTATGTACAGTACAATCTCTCTGGTAGCCAGATCTTTAATTCAGATTCTGATCAAGTCCACTAATAGTGTTTCTGCTTAAAAGTAGAAGAGTTATTGGTATAATAGTAAGTGGTAGCTCAGTGGTTAAGAGGTGGGACTACTGATCAGAAGGTTGTGAGTTCCAATCCCAGCACTGCCAACCTGCCATTGCTGGGCCCCTGAGCAAGGCCCTTAACCCTCAACTGTTCAGCTGATGAGATTAATGTAAATTGCTCTGGATTAGGGCATCTGCCAAATGCCATAAATGGAAAATATAATAAATTAGATCAATATCTCATGCAGTGTTGAGCTGTGCTTGAATTCTGATGGATTCTTATCCAAAAACCCACCACTCGTTATACTTTCCTGAAGGCTGCTGTAAATAAACTGCTCTTATCATTTAATTTTTGGCTGAATTCAGATCATATGTGTTTTATTATCACAATGTCTACATTATGGATGTCTTCAGTGTCATACAATAAAGAGTACACTGCAATGTAGCTGTTCACATTCAGTAGTCAAAAAGGCTTCCTCAGTTCAGTTTCTACAGATAAATTGGAAGTGGTTCGATTAAAAAATTAACGAAACCTTCATATTTCACATACAAATATGGCAACACTGCTGTCTGTGCCACTCACGAAGGTCTCCAGAAGCACTTTTTGTTTTAGACTGGAATAACTGTGTCCTAGTAAAGGGAGACAGAGAGATTACAACCTAGCCAACTACAATTTATATCTGTACTCTGCAAGAGTGTGATTATTTTTTTTCTTTTTTCATGTGTCTCTATCAAAATCTTCCACTCAGAAGCTGGGCAGCAAGCAGCAAAGCGTGTAATTGGTTGAACAGCTTTACAAGCCCTGAAAATACACAAACTTTCATTGGTATCTTTGCACAGCTCTCTTTATGTCTCTTTTTGCTGACTAGTCGTAAAGCAGGGTTTTTTGGTGTGCTCCTGAGACATAATCACTTCAGGTGTAACTACCCATCTATTTTCTGTACCACTTATCCTACAGGGTCAACAACCTGGAGCCTATCCCAGGTTCCTATCCTGGACAGGGCACAATCACATACATACACATTCATACACTACGGCCACTTTGGTCATGCCAAACATCCAACCATGAATGTCTTTGGACTGCAGAACAGGGAGAACATGCAAACTCCGCACACACAGGGCCATGGTGGGAATCGTACCAACAACCCTGGATGTGTTAAGTGAACGCCAGGTGTAACTATGTCTTTTATATTAAGAACTGTCCTATTTGCTCAGTTACTCTGTCAGCCCTGTTGGGATGTGTGCATTTTTCTGTCATGCTATAGATGTATTACAATCACCTACAGAACTGTGATTTTTGAGTAGCATGTGTATTATTTTAACCTATATTTATGAGATGAAGGTGGGCAATAAAGGTAACTGATCTCTAATCTTGGATGTTGGGTGGTTAAGACATATTTTGTTGATCGAAACTATTCAAGCTTTTAATGGATAAATTAACAGGTAATAATCTGAGAACAATATTAAACTAAAACAAATTTGGGAAAAAGCAACATAACGTGTCTTATTAAATTGTTAGGGCATCACAGGCCACCAGAACAGCTTCAATGTATATAGTTTCTACAATCCTCTGGAACTTTGATGATATCAGTGTTGCACAATGTGTGACACATGAGTTCAATATCTCCTGTGTTGTGTTGGCCATAGCATGTGATTTACATCATTTTCATCTTCAGCAGTGAGCCCTCATGCCCTGTGGATGTGGTTGGTTTCAGTGTGGAACAGAGCACTCACATCAGGATAGAAATGTTTCATCATAGGATAGGTGATCACAGGTGATCAGTCAGAATAACTTTGTATTGATTTCCAGTGACTCTTCTCTCTAAGGAGATGTGTGGACACGAACCATGGCAGCATTTTCCCCCTTTAATTTGTCACCCAACTCCTGCCCTATCATCAGGAGATCGCAAGTTTGAATCACTGTGCCACAGCCTTCTGTGGACGGGAGCCAAAGGAACAAAACAGGCCTTGCTCTCTGGGTGGAAGGCATCGCATTATTCTCACTCCTCTGACAATAACAGTGACACTAGCCAATCATGGGTTCAAGTTCAAGTTCAAGTTCACTTTATTGTCATTTCAACCATATACAACTGGTACAGTACACAGTGAAACGAAACAATGTTCCTCCAGGACCATGGTGCTGCATATTACAACACACTAACCACATGAGATGGCACAGAACTAGATAAGATCTACACATTTTTCCATAAAGTGCATGTGCATATGTGTTCTGACAACACAGGACAGTACAATACTACTAATACAGGACAATAGGCACAGTAAGTGACCGTGTAGTGCAGACTAGTACACAGTTTTAGTGCAGAAGAGACTGATATAATAGATAGGTGCCAAAGAGTAACAATATAATTTAAATATGGTATAAATGTAAACACAACGTGCTATTACTTAGTATTTGGCAGATTAGCTTATACCAAACATGGACTTATTGCGGTAGCAGCTAGTTAAAGTGTGTAATAGTGACAAGAAATCGATTATGACATTTTTTAAATACATAAGAAGCAAAAAGTCAATAGATTCAGTGCAGAAATGGGAAAATATTGCAATGGGAGTGGGCTGGTGGTCAGTTCATAGTGTGTGTGTGTGTGTGTTTGTGTGTGTGTGTGTGTGTGTTTGTGTTTGTGTGTGTCAGTCCAGTCTCTGAGTATTGAGGAGTCTGATGGCTTGGAGGAAGAAGCTGTTACACACTGGCCATGTTACACATAATGCTTCGGTACCTTTTTCCAGATGGCAGGAGGGTGAAGTATGTGTGAGGGGTGTGTGGGGTCATCCACAATGCTGGTGGCTTTGCGGATGCATCATGTGGTGTAAATGTCTATGATGGAGGGAAGAGAGACCCCAATGATCTTCTCAGCTGTCCTCACTATCTGTTGCAGGGTCTTGCGAACCGATACGGTGCAATTTCCGAACCAGACAGTGATACAGTTGCTCAGGATGCTCTCAGTAGTTCCTCTGTACAATGTGGTGAGGATGGGACGTGGGAGATGGGCTTTTTTCTGCCTTCGTAAAAAGCAGAGACACTGCTAGGCGTCCTTGGCTATGGAGCTGGAATTAGGGACCAGGTGAGGTTCTAGGCAGGTCACTGCAGACTTCCTCAGGCACTGATACAATGGTGGTAGCCTTGAAGCATGTGGGAACTATATGCTGCACATATATGCTGCTATATACTGCACATTCTCTGAGCACTCTGCAACGAATGTTGTCTGGACCAGCAGCCTTCCTTGGGTTGCTGCAATGTTATTCTGTGCCTCAAACCGAGTGTAGAAGTTCTGGAAGGGAGGCATCACTGTCACAGGTGGGTGATGTTGTCCTGTAGTTGCTGATGGACTGAATGCCCTGCCACATGCGCCACATGTCGCCGCTATCCATGAAGTGACTGTGGATTTTCTGAGCATGTGTGCTCTTTGCCTCTCTGATTACCCAGGACAATTTGGCCCTCGCTGTTCTTAGGGCCACCTTGTCACCTGCGGTATAGTCGGAGTCTCATGTCCTCAGCAATGCATGTACCTTCGCATTCATCCCTGGCATTTGGTTGGAGCGTGTACTGCTTGTCTTGGAGACGGTAATGTCATAAATGCACTTACTGGTGTAGCTGGTCACTGATGTCATGTATTCCTCCAAGTTGGTGGGGTTGCTGTCAATTGCAGCCTCCCTGAACATGTCCCAGTCAGCATGCTCAAAACAGTCCTGAGGAGCAGAGATGACTCCTGCTGGCCAGGTTTTACCTGTTTCAAAATCATCTGACAAGTGGTCTGTACGCTGGGATTAGCATAACAGAAATATGGTCTGAGAAGCTGAGGTGGGGGCGGAGCTCCACCCTGTACACGCCGGGGATGTTTGTGTAACAAGATCCAGCGTGTTTGCCCCTGTCTTTGCAAAGTCCACATGTTGATGGAATTTCGGGAGCACTGACGAGTTTCGCATGGTTGAAATCTCTGGCGATGATAAACAGTCCATAGGGTGACCAATGACCAATAAGGAAGAAAATGGGTGATAAATCTCAAAGGGGTGGAGGGAGAGACGATAGATACAGATGATGAAAAAACAGTTGCAATGTCAACTGAGTGCTTCAAAATTTGTAGATTCTCTAAGCTGTTTTTTTTTTAATTTAATTTTTTTATTACAGTCATTTAGGTATGTTTAACAAACCCGTACACCTGCAGTTCATGGAATTAATTTGTGACTATGGCTCAATTTTGCTAGTATCACAAATAAAAAAACAATAAAAAGGGTTATGACTTACCTTCATGGTTTTTTTTTGTTTGTTTTTTGTTTTTTTTGTTCTTTTTCAGTGAAAGCCATTCCAGTATACTTGGCTACTACTTATAATATTTTCTAGCTCATAAATTACTTTATGCACACAATTTCTGATAGAACAAAAACCTTTGGGTATTTTGGGTTCCTAGATTGTTTGATTGTATGTAGATATTGTTAACTTTGCCTTTTTACCTATTTACCTCTGCTCTCCTATTGTCTCAACAGTATTTCTTGTCAGAGTTATTGTCCCGGCCATATTTTACACGTCCTTAAACAAGACGTTCATTAGATATAGACTTTGAGACCATCTGAGACATGGTTTTAAATATTAAGCATGTTTACAGTATTATGTCTTTACATAATTCACTTCACTATGTGCACTACATATTCCCATTCCCCCTATGTATCAAATGAGCTGGTTCAGTAGGAGTATGTGTTACTACTGTAGAAGCTTTTATAAATATGATACTGAGAAAAGCAGCACTGCTTTCGCTGAAATGCTTCAGCCCTTTGCATTGGTGTTCTCACCTAGGCAGGGATCACTTTGCAAGCCTTGCACCTGACCTGGAACCCAATCTTCTGATTATGGGCCTACATCCAACCACCCAACCCCCCATCCCTCGCACAAGGCCTTTAGTCACCTATAAAAAAAAAATTACAACCTCCAACGTCATTCATTTATGCCTGAACAGCAAAGACAGGACACTGTGATGCCACTTTCTGTTCCCGGCTCTTCTAGATGCAACAAGAAGACATACAATAAATCGCTCCCGTTATTTTCTAATGTAATTGACATATGGCTCTCAGATTTCAGGATGTGCTGTTAATCGTTGCTGTTGAAAGATCGAGTTACTACTCAAAGAAATTAAAAGCAGATACTGGGGGATGAGGTAGAGTGTAGGGTTACAGTCAAAATAATTACTTAGCTAGAACTGTGATGCTTTTCCTTGTCTGAGTTAGTCAGGACATTAACTAAAATCTTTTTGTCACTTCATGGTGGTTAAGTGATCCTGCTGTAAATCATTATTATTCAGTAGGAATTAGGAATTCAATTCTTATAATCATACAGTTACAGATTGATTTTACATTTTAAAAAAGAGAAACTCAAAAATATAAAAGAATCATGCTGTGTGTGAAATAGACACAAATTAATTCTTTTTAATGTTCTTCTCACACGTGTCTTCAGTTTTATTCTTACATGGATTTTCAAATGGTTCTACACATTTATATTCACTTTTACATTTCAACATGCTTTGTTAGCATATTTGCTGCCTAAGTATTAATTTAACTTATGTTCATCGCTTCTAGTTTAATAACACCAAGCATATCAGTTGGCCTAAGATGGCATTTCAAGTATTATGTCAGAGCAGATTTTGACAGGTCAGCATGAAGCTGCCATGTGAGCCAGGCATTCACATGTAAACACTGAAACACAATGGGATATGATCAAGGTTGCAATATTGCCTGACACACACACAAGATTTTGCAAGGATTGCACACACAGTAGCAGTTACAAGGCCTTTAATTGGAAATGTGATAGACAGTTATATGGAGCTCGTCTGTATTGTGCCCAGGCACAGACAGATCAGCAGAGCTGAAGCTCCTGGACCATTGCAGATGCTGATAATGGATTTGCGTATGAGTGGATGTTTGTTTCTGCCTGTAACATAAGATCTTAGATAATTTGATGTCACTAAGCAAATTGTGCTAAAATTCTTGTGCGAGTCATGCTTGGATCAGGGACAGCATAACACCAAGTCAGTGGTTACACAACACCAATGTTGTTTATTACACATAGCCACACCTTACTGACATAGGTCATTAATTCCATTTCATTAACTGTATTTTTCAAACACTTCTAATCTTCTAATAAGGTAACCAGATCTTGTTTTTATTTTTATTTTATTTTATTTTTTTTATATAAAAGTGATTATGTATTGCATACAGGAATAGGTGCTGATGACACATATAGTAACACATGGTAGTGTTCAAATGGCTACATGACACCTGCATAACAACTGAAATAAACCTACATAACACATTCATTAAGGGTTATTCCAATGGGTGTGAGCGGTCATAATCTGTACACTCTACTTTATCTCACTGTATCTGCTTTAATTATGTCAATTTTGATATCCAGGGCAATCACAAAATATGAATAGTAAGGATGCCTATAATTTTCAAACCAGTGCATGACATAAAAATCATTTTGTGTTTGTTTGAAAAATGCTTAAAAAGAAAACTATAAAAATGGCCCTGTATGTTTCCGCTCAAAATGTCACGTGTTATTCTTTTTATATATTGTCACTCATTTTCATGAGACATGAGACATGACATTTCATTTGGGTTTGTTTCAAACTGTGTTTTGGTTGTGTTGGACTGGTTCCTTGAGGGCAAGACACACCCACATTAATTTTTTTGGGCCATGAATTCTTTGGAATTGCAATCTGTTTCATTTATAAATTGTAAATGGTAAAATATAGGAACATTTTCCACTTTCCATTCAAAAAACATGGTGGATGCAAACATTTAAACAATGCAATGGACCATAGACTGTTAATAGCCAATGTGACTTTCAAATAGTAAACAAACTGTAATAACTTTTGCATTAACTGAGTCAAATACTGAGGTAAAAGTTTGACATAGGATTTTGCTGCCACATGTTTGTGTTATAACTTTTTCTGTGATAAAATGCATTAGAACGTCACGACAAATAACTTTATATCTCAGGGAACTTAACATATAAATGTCAAATACAAATATACAAATATGTCAAAACTATAAAATAGTAAATGTCAAATATATAACTCTCATTATTTTTTGCCATAGATATTGGTACAAATCTTGCAAATAATAAAAATGTTTACTTGTTTAAAACAATTTACTTAAGAATCTGAGAAATGATTGTTAAAACCTACTTGTGTCATGTTGATGTTAGCACCACTGAGTGTCATTAAGTAAAGTGTAAAGCCCTTTTAATTTATAATCAGTCTATTTAAAAAACTAAACTAAAATAGTCCTTACCCAATAACCTATAACAGCATACACATGCACACAAACACACACACACACACACACACACACACACACACACACACCCCTACCTGCAGCACTGCATAAAATATATCCATCAGTTATATTAGAACAAACATAATAATACATCATTACATACATTTCTTAATGAGGGTTGCTCCTGCCAAGGGGATAAAGCTCGATAAAGAATGGATGTGCTATTAGAATTAGTAGTAAGGGTGCTATGTGATATACTAGCTAAGTACTTGCTTGTGAAAGAAAATCCTAGCATTTATTTCCTAGGGATGAGGGGTAATGAGATGTTTAATATATTAGCTTCTAATGGCTACTAAAGCATCAGCTTATTCTTCAGCACTAAGCCATTACTGGCTTTTATCTCCTGTCTTCAGAGTGCTGCATCACCTGCTGCTTTCACTACTTCTCGCAAGGGGCCATTCAGAAGGAATATTGTCAATCACCAAACCAATTTCAGGGACTGTGTGCAGCTCTGTCATGCTTTCATATTGCTGCTTTTAAACTCAGTATGTATTGTAGGCAAAATAATAATAGGTGATTGAAATGTCTTATACCACACCAATACCTGATTCTCTTTGTATACCGTAGTGCAGTAGTGTGCTGTTGTGGAGCTAATCCTAAAGAACCAACTGATAAAACTCAGCATCTTGTATATCAATATCCCTTAGTAAGTTCATTTTTCAGCTTTTACTATTTATTATAGTAGTTTTTTTTTTGTATTTTTTTGTTTTGATCTCCCTAGCTCTTAGGGAAGAAAGACAAGCCTCATTTGATTCATTTGGGTGAATCATTCCTCTACAGTGAGACTGAGATTGGGTTTGATCAAAGGGCCAGTGGAGCACAGGAAACAAAATGGACAATCACCTCCCAACCTAATGGAGTCCAGTACTTTATGACCTTCATAAAACACACACTTCTTCCCATCCGGCCGACACGCTAACACAGTGCTGACACTATTATGCAGGGTTAGGAAACAGTTATCACCAGTCATTACAGGTTGCCATTTTCAGTGACCTGATTTGGGCCCAAATGTTGTCTTTAAGGCCATAGTTTCTCTCTCTCTCTCTCTCTCTCTCTCTCTCTCTCTCTCTCTCACTTATAATCCTAATGTAACTGGAATTTTATGTTATATATGAAAGAAAATTTTCAGAATTATAAGTAAAGATAAAACTATGTCGATATTGTATATATGACATCAGGTTCCATAAAATGATTTCACAGGGTCAGAGGTCATAGCACTGAACTGATTTTATTTTCTAGGTAGACAAATTATTAATTATTAATTATTACTGGTTTGTTTCAGACACTAACATAGTTATGAAATTGTATGGCCTGTAAGACCAGAGGTTTTTGAAGATCAGCCTAGATTAACTATACTTTTGTATTCATCTCATGTTTCTTGCATGCGATGTTAAGGTATATGGGTGCGTGCATGCTTGCTTGCACTCATATCTTTCCAATATTGATTTTATGCAACATCTTTGTGCCAATGTATTTTTCCCCATCTCATTAAAGTTGGAGCCTCTCTCTCTTTCGCTAGTTGCCATGCTCAGATTGAGTCATCAGTCTACAGCGCTCTGGAAATGCTCCAAGTCTGTATGTGTGAGCAAATGCACAAAATAGCCTTGTGAAATCTGCCTCTTTTGCCAATCACATTATTACATTCCCCCTTGGCCAGTAAAATATTACATTAAGTTTGGGTCATTGATAATTGAATTTCTCAAATGTATGAGAAGTGCATTTTTCACAGCTTTCCATGAGACGTCTACTTCTAAATCTAAATCATAGCTGATACTGTATATACAGCATCAGAAGATCAATCATTTGTATAGATGTCCTGAATATTGCTATGGATTGTGCCGTTCCTGAGCACTTTACTGCTGTAACAAAACAATTATATGCACTAATGATTAAAAAGATGCTGCAATATATCAGACTTGGTTGATTAACACCGAGGACGTGATGTTCCTGTAAAATATTTTTGGCCAAAAAACATGGCCATGTGCATTTGTGTCAACCTGGTGTGCAGATATATTATGATACATTATTACAATTCCAGGCTTAACATATGACAGAAAGTGTAATTTATATGGAAACAATGAAATTGTAGTAACTTCTTGCTCTCCTCTTTCCAGGTTACATGGAAGATACCATGAACTGGCTCCGCATTTAGTTCCCATGGATTACACAAATGATCCTGATGTTAAAGTCCCTTTAAGCCTCATAGTCAACATGCCAGAGCTGAAGGTAATGCTACTTATAACAGCACAATAATCAAAGATGCGTTAGTATTACTCGAGTATTATGCCAAACATTTGTTCAATGATCCAGACTACACCTTAAATTTGGAATCAAATATAACAGACACTTGATTTTATAGTGTGAAATTGGACTTAATGGAAACACTGATTTTGTTGTTTTGATGATATTGCACAGCATATGAGAGGAAGGGCAGTTTGCACCACTGAGCTTTTAAAAGTTAACACTCCATGAAATGATGCTGTATCCGCATATTAACATATTACTTTTGGAATTTTCATGATTGTAAGCAAGCATATTATATGCTTATCTTGAGTTTGAGAAATTAGTGCAAAGCTTCTTTATTGGCAAATGTTGTGAGTTGATTGTCCTAGAAAACTAAGCAATACTAAGTCATAAAAAAGTATTTAATGGTTCAGCTCATGTGTGTCAAGAGAGGCCAACTCTGGTCAGAAGGTTTTAATCAATTTTCTATAACAGCAGCTCGGGCAGTAGTTCCAGCTGTAATTCAATTTACAGGTTTATATTAATGTGCCTGGTCTCATATGTTATAATTTCTGTAGTAACAACTCATTGGGGACTCATATGTAGGACAATCTACATAATGTAAGCCTAATACTAAAAATGGATTAGAAAATGTGCTGTTTGCAACGGTTTCTGTAAGGAGATGTTTATTTAACATTTATGAAATGCCAAAGCTTTGTCTTGCACACATTACTCAATATGTAAGTATTAACAGTTAAGCTATGATGTGTCATTATTATAATAAAAATTGTTGACAAATATGATATAAGAGGAATAAAACACTTTGGCATGCACTGTAATTAGAAAATACAGATCCCACCATCAAACCATTAATTGAGTGTCTCTCTCTCTCTCTTTCTCTCTCTCTCTCTCTCTCTCTCTCTCTCTCTCTCTCTCTCTCTCTCTCTCTCTCTCTCT
>JAOUWY010000015.1:13660874-13674906 GCA_025728095.1 Prietella phreatophila | reverse complement strand
CTCTCTCTCTCTCTCTCTCTCTCTCTCTCTCTCTCTCTCTCTCTCTCTCTCTCTCACTCACTCACTCACTCACTCATTACGGATGACACTGAAAGCACAAACAGATGCACACTCCGGCTATTCCAATCATGTGTTACCAGCCGATTTGCCCCGCCTTCTCTCAGACCACAGATGCTGCTCGACCACATCCCCACCGCCATAAGTACCGAGGTGACCAGTTCTTTTTCTGTTTGTCTGGTAAATTTCATCATTCCTGGACACGTTAGCCAGCACCAAAATTCTTTAGCAGAAACTCGTATTGGTGTTTTGTGCATGTTTCTGCGTGCATGTGTATATAAGCATACGTGTCTGTGTTCCTGTGTGTAGTTGCCAAACAAGATTTGTAGATAAGAATCAATTGTTCTGTTCCAAAAGTGTTAACAGAAAACTACATGGACTATACTTAAAAAGCACGTGGATTAAAATGGTAAAATGCCAAAGAACTGATGTTTATTTAAGAATGCCTGGTCCCTGAGATTGTTTAACATGGTGCACTGCAGTAACAATTGCATTTCTCTGGAAAATTGTTTTGAGCAGCAATAGATATACCAGGATACATGCTTAGATCACCTGATTGTACTTGTTTTTATGTCCTGAACTATTTAACTAAGGCCACATGGCTGTTTCATTGCAAACATTTCATCTCAGCTCCCAACATCTCCAAAGCTATCTCCAAAAGTTCATATTTTGTCAAATTGCACTTGCCACATTTGGGGGAAAAAAAATTCTGCAAATTCACCTTGCAGTAAGTAATGAATTCCTGTTGTTTGTTTGTTTGTTTTTGTTTAAACTAGCTTACACCATTAACATTGTCACTTCACTAAGTTTTGTATTTTAGGGGTGCACAGTTAACTGTTTGAGGCACCAGTATTTGAATATCAAATCACCATTCCTGTATTCATTCTGCCCTGTGTCCATATAAAGTCAGCAATAAAGTATGACAAAGAAAAGTGAATGAAAAATATAAATATCTTGCTACTTTGGTGTGAAAACCTTGGGAGTGTGTGTTATTTATGTTATGCAGGTGAGAGGGGATAAAGTGGAAATTTCCAATAATGTTAAGTAAAGCTCCTTTAAATATCGTTCGATTACAATGGAAACCATTCATTCTTTGCAGATTACACCTATTTTATATCAGATGCAACACAACACAAGTCTCACCCTCTCGGCAGTGCTTTTCATTTTATACAGCTGCTTCTCTTGCATGGAGCATTCATGTACGCTTCATTCACATCACTTTGAACAGATGGCGGATGTGCACTGCTACGGTGGGGCTATAGGCTTACTGAAATTCACTGAGGATGACATTCAGGTTTCAAGCTTATCCTCTGTTTTTATTAGCTATGTTCATTGTTTCTCTATTTTACATCTGTCCAATGTAAACACACTACCAAAAGAAGAGAAGAATAATGCAATGGAAAAATTATTCTGGATTGCAGAACATTAAAGCTGTTATTCCCCCTCACCTAGAAGTTAATCAAATATTCATTCATTAACTTGTAGACATATCTGAGTATTAAAATTAGGCAGAGGGCCTCATAACTTTAACCATGTCAGTCAGTTGGCTCATGTTACACATGGTCATAATGCTGATCAAGCCAACATACTGTTGAGTCATGTTTCCCAAAAAAAAAAAAAATATATATATATATATATATATATAAGTAAACAGTCACTAAAAAGTGTGCATGTGTGTGAGAGACATGGGGTATTTTCTCAAGTGTTGTTCCACCAGGTACGTGATGAAATAATTTTCAGTTCCTGTTCTTTATTGGGGATTTGTACCGTCTGTGTTGTCGGCATAAAGTGAAATGCATCTCATTGTGGTTCAAGTGTTTGATTCCATGACAATCCCACGGTGTTGTTTCAGATGTAGTGGTATGTTTTGGATTTTGAATGCTTCCTTTTTCTCTCCTCATTTTCTTCTTTTCATCTCCCTGATACAATATGCCCATGGCACTCTCCAGGACTTCTGTGTAGTTTGTGATCATCTGTATCGAGGAGAAAGTTCATGTTCTGCTTAACTGGTGATGTCGCTTTGTGACTGAACCTGAGGAGGACATGCAACAAGTAACTTGAGCTCAGGATCAAACTGGAGACCCTAGATGTGTCAATGTGTCCAATAAATTTCTTTGACAGCTGAAACACAAAATAATGGATGTCCTTCAAGAACTTTTTAATAAAAAAAAATCTTTCATTCTTATCAGGGTGTGCGTGTGGAGGAGTCTAAAGAACAAATGAGAGAGAGCCACATCTAACTTTCTTTATTTACTTTGACAGATAATTTTCCGCTTTGCCCTCGCTCTTTTCAAGTGCAAAGAGGAAGAGATTTTGAAGTTGCAGGACCACATGGCCATCTTTAAGTATCTTCGATACTTCACACGGACAATTCTAGATGCAAGGTGATGTGTTTCTGAGCCCTGACAGCCAAAAAAACAACACATTTTAATCAATCAAATTCATAAACCTCTAATGTTTAGATTAAAGAAGACTCAAATATCTTTCTCTTTTGCAGAAAGCTGATGAACATGGCTTTTGTGGACATGAATCCTTTCCCCTTAAGGCAAATCCAAAACCGTCGCACCTTTCATCTGGAGAAGGTTCGACTGGAGCTCACAGAGCTGGAAGCCATTCGCCAGACATTCCTACGTGAGAGAGAGACTTCCCAAGAAGGACGCACGCTTATCAGTGATGATGAGGAGGACAACTGAATCCCTGCGAATCAGTAAAGACACGTGCAGCTGTGTGAGACAGAGACGTGCCTCGTTTTTTTATTAGTTGCACCCAACATTTTGTTTATATATTAGAGTTTGGGGCAAATATTTTATAGTAAGTGATCTCTTCACGTGCTTGCATTGTGGTCCACATGAAGCTGCCATTATAAGTGTAACATTATCTTTCCTTCCTTTTCCATTTCAAGAGTTGTCAGTGATTGTTGATCTTTTGTTATTGTTTTCTTACCCATCACCATAAACAGTCCACATGTTGATGAACGAGATGGTATTTACTAGGCAAAAATCTTACTTCAGAAAAGTTTAACCTGCGTATGTCGTGCCGGACATGCAGTGCAGATACACCAGTGTTTTGACGTGATCATACTTCCATGTCTCTCACTTGCGTTTATTGATTTAGCATTGATTGTCACTTGTTTATGTCATTCTCTTATTAGCACTGTGCATTATTTTCTGTTCATGTTCTTTCATTCATTCATCTCAAGTAATTTCATCCTGGTTAGCATAGCTGTAGCTTCAGGTGCTATCCTGGAAACATGGGCATGAGACCAGGAATACACCCTGGATATGCTGTCCATTACAGGCCATCATGCGCACGCACACCTACACAGCCACACTCAGTGACTACATTTACATGGACTGCAGTAATCTAATTATTGACCTTACTCTGAGTAAGACAATATTGTGATTAAGGTGTTTACATGAGTTGCTTTTAGAATACTCCTGTCATGTACCCATTTTACATGTTCTAGAACATAGTTCGATTAACAGCACACATCATTACATCACCATTCCACACCGTCCAACATCCCTCCAGAATTTCACATATTAACATACAGTTCGTCTTTGTTATGGTACCGTATACAGTTTTTGGTGTTTTTATGTAAAATGTTTACAAATGCTTCAAGTGCGGTTAATTATTTGTCACGCTGTATGTGCAAATAGATGACTGCTTGAAGCCGTGGGCTGTGTCTCAAACCGCGTACTTGCCTTCTATATAGTAGCCGAGATGCATGTATTTCGTCTACTACAGGTCTATAGTAGGCCAGTACACGATTTGGGACGCAGCCGTGCTCTCTTGCTTGCTGTAAAACGATTGAGCACTGCCGTGTGTGATCGTGTCCTGTCGCAAAATGCAGTGAAAACGCAGACGACGTTAAGTGTGATTAAGGTGTTTAGATGTCTGTAATGCATGTCGATAATGCGACTAAAACAGGAGTACTCCACATGTCTTAATTTGATTTGTGTTTACTTCATGTATGACCATAATCGTATTAAGGTAATTAAAAATAGCTGTTTACATGGTAGTTTCTTCATCGGAGTATTGTCTTAATTGGGTTAATATTGGATTACTGTTGTCCATGTAAACGCACTGACTCACACAGAGGGGCAGTTTTGAGTAGCCAAACAGTATGTTTTTGGGAGATGTAACGCCGGAGAAAATCCACAGGAACACCGGGAAAACAGGCAAACACACAGACATTAACCTGACCTCACGATTGAATCGCAGACCTGCAAGGTGCCACCATGCCATCTATTATTCTTTTTATGCTTGTGAAATTCCGTATTTCAGGTTTTGATTGTGGAGAATTTTCTCTGTTTTTCTTTTGCTGTTTTCCTTTCCTTATGAAGCACTTAAATCACTTTAAATTATAGACATTCAGCTAGTTCAGGGAAGCTGAAGATGCTGTAGGTTGAACAGAGAAGTAGTGAAATCTGTCCTGTGTGCATGAAGTATCTGCAGATGCTCAGTGAAAATTCCTGTCTATAGTCATGTGATGACACTTAGCTGCTGGAAAACAATCCTTAGACAATGCATATTGTTTAGTCTGTCAGAGCCATGCTGCTTATTTCTGCTTGAGTGACATTTCTTTGTTAGCAGTCAGCTGGGTTTGGAACAGTTTGAATCTTCATCTTTCAAGATTCAGCCATATATACAGTGCTGTTTGTGTTGTGTACTATTCAACTGGCTAGTGCTGCTTTAGTTCTTTTGATAATTGGCTGTTGTGGCCTTGAATTTTAATGCAGCATTGTGAATACAAGCTTATAGAACTGAAAACAATTTCCCATGTATTGATAAAGTTAGAAACATGAACAGGACCAACAAGTCTGTATTTTGGTACTGATTGAATGATCTGAGGTTTACCACCTTCTACCACAGGGAGCAGTATTTAGTCATTTTTTAAAAATTATTTATAATAAGAATAATAATAAGATTTAGTTATGTGCAGCATTGATGCACATTCCATTCCTCATACGCATTGCTTATTTTTAGTCTTTCGTTAAAACTAAAAATGAATTTACATGTTAAGGGTCTATGTGATGGGGGACAATGAATATTAGTTTATTGCCCTTTTATAATGCTTTATTTTCTAGATGTTGTTCTCTCTATCTTTTTGATTTAAATTCTGATTTAATTTCCATTTGTGACATGAAATGTATACTTTGTATCAGGAGTATTATATCCCTTTTTTTTACTTTGATTTGTACCAGTGTGTTTTCACAGGTTGTTTTACACCTTACAGGTTGTCCCTCCCATCCCGTGTTTGTATCAGAAACTGATCAGTACTTAACCCTGTGTATTTGATTTCCTTCTGATAAAAAAAATTAATTGACTCTTTATTCAAAGCTGTGAATGAATTTTCTCATAGAGAGCTGGTCTCTCATGATTGCCATTTGTTTTGGGCATTTTTGTAGGATTTTGATCAGATCTGAAAGTTCATCATCAGTGATGAAATGACTTCTTTATATCTGTATTCCCTTCTTTATAGTAATTTCACTTATCAATAAGGACATGCAACAACCCTGGTATTTGGATCCAAAACATAACCTTCCTAGTTTTTCCTTATCTTTTTAGTATCTTCTATATGGATTACATGTAGGCCTTGTTTTTAAGCACATATATTTTAATATTATCTATCCCAGCCTTTTCTACTGCTTTAATTAAATAAGCCAGCATGTCTAACATTTGCATTGCTATGAATCAGCAATGCATTGCACTGCTATATCTGCATAAATGCACATGTATTACTTTCTATATATGAAACCATTTATAAATCCTGTTGTGCATTTACATGAATCAAGTATTTCATAGTGTAATCGTTTTTTGTCTTATTCTGCTCAAGTTGCCTGATCAATAAATTTCCTCACCATAAAGTGCACTGGTGTTTCGTGTGTATGTGTGTGCGCAGGCATGTTCACTTTTGCTGGTCAAGGTTTGTAGAACGGAAGAAAGACTATACAGGTCATATATAAAGGAAACTGAAAATAGGATAACGCTGCAGCAAAACAATACCTTGTGTTCCTTCCTGCCAATTACCCTAACGATTGTCATGGCCTTGCTGCCTGTGTGGAGAATTCCATGTGCAGTCAGTGTTCTCTAAATGTCGTCTTTTTTTCATTATTATAACAATTCTGAGTTTTTGTCAAGCCAATTTCTTCTCCTGCAGGTGGCAGTATTTTCTGTTGCGAAGTTAAATACAGACGAGACAAGCTCTTCATTAAAATCGGAAATGACTTCATACTGTGTTACTTTTCAAGAAACCAAACCGCCAACAAAAAGTTATACAGTACTCATAAGGGGGAAAGTTGCTTTAGGAAGGGTTTCTTTATTCTTCTTTTCAGCTACCACAAACTGTTAGATTCTTAAATAAAATACAAAAAATCATGTAGCTGCCTCACAATACTACAGTGGTATATTATACGTATAATACAAAACAGTATAATGCCATGGATTATAAAGCTTGGTTCTTATCTAAAGTGACTGACCTCAGTATTATGGTACAGGATAGAACTCGCTATTTACAGCCTGCGCATGCGCAGAGCGCGCGTTGCAAGCACACGCGCGTGCACTCAAGCGAAGTCGGTGAAGAAGTCCGAGCGGTGCGGAGGCGCGTCGAATGTACAAGCAGGATCCAAGTGCATGCAGAACTGCGTCTCTTATAGTACCACTAAAAACTACACAGACGAGGAAAGGTAAGAAAACTGTCTTGAGAACTTAAGGGGACGTCTTTGTGAAAGTTTGAGTGCTTTTCAACTTTTCTGACTGAGTGAGGACATGACATTGTTTCCGCCTAACGTTACACTCTAATGATAATACAAGCTGACACAAACATTATAGCTGTGCTCCTAATGACACGATTTACACTGTATACTTCTTAATGGCGCTGTTTGTGAAAGTGCCACATATCTTAGGTGGTAACTGCCTAAAAAGCAAACACATTACCAGCACGCTGTCATACTGATCTACTGATTAATGCTTTCGTACAGTCACACAAACCTGTGTAAGAACTTTTTATCATCATCATCATCATCATCACAGTGCCAAAAGATCACACTGTTATTTTTGAATGATTTATTTTCTGACAGTCTGTGCCCATCTAATAAACTTCAAGAATCATATAGCCCTACCTTACAACTGGTTATATTGACCAAGTCAGATATTACTTACATACTGTACTATGTGACTTGCACACACAAATGAAGAGGAAAATAACAGAGCTTACTGAATAGTGAATACTAAAATGGTTGCTGATTTTTCTCCCTGTGTTCAGCATGTGCACAATGTGTCGAATACAGATTGAACAATGTGTACACTGAAGGTTGAAGAAATGTTTTAATACAGTTCATTGTTTTCTTTCTAAAGACTACAGTATCATTTTTTTCTCATAATTTCATAAATCATATACATTTACCAATCACATAAAGAGTCCAAGATCTTTTGTTTTTCTTCTTACTGCACCACCCTGGGGGGGTTCTCTTGAGAAAAATCTTTTGAGGGATTTCCTTTTACTTTTATCCATTTAAAGTGAACCGAAGACAAATGCACTTGGAAAGTAAAAGCAGTGTGATTTTAGGTAGCATGGTATGTGAGGTTCCACCTCTCTGATGTGATGGAATGCAAGTAACATGCTAGAACGTGTGCTTGTTATATGGGTATGCTATACACAGATCAGCCATCAAATTAAAACTAGCTGCTTAATATTGTGTAGGTTCCTCTTGTGCCTCCGAAACAGCTCTGACTCATCGAGTTATGGAATCCACAAGACATCTGAAGGTGTGCTGTTGTATCTGGTACCAAGGCCTTAGTAGCAGATCCTTTAAGTCCTGTAAGTAGTGATGTGGGGCCTCCTGGATTGGACCCACAGATGCTCGATCAGATTGAGATCTGGGAAATTTGGAGGCCAAGTCAGCACCTTGAAGTCATTGTGATGTTCATGAAACCATTCCTATACAGTTTTTGCAGTATGGCAGGACTCATTATCCTGCTCAAGTGACCTGATCATTAAATTTCATCACCATAAAGTGCACTGCTGTTTCATAGTGGAGTGTGTCATATGTGCAGGCATGTTCACTTTTGCCGGTCAAGGTTTGTAGAACGGAAGAAGACTATACAGGTCATATATAAAGAAATGGGATAACACTGCAGTAAAACAGCTCTGACCTGTCAAGAAGGGCATAGGGATGGAGAATAGGGAACAACTTTGCCATGTAGGGGTGCCGTTGGTCTGCAACAATGTTTAGGTAGTTGGTACGTGTCAAAATAAAATCCACATGAATGCCTGGACCCAAGTTTTCGCCGCAGAACACTGCTCAGAGCATCACACTGACTCTGCCAGCTTGCCTTCTTCCCATAGTGCATCCTAGTGTCATCTCTTCCCCAGGTAAACAATGTACACGCATCATCCACATGATGTAAAAGAAAACATGATTCATTAGACAAGGCCACCTTCTTCCATTGCTCCAAGGTCCAGTTCTGATGCTCACATGCCCATTGTAGGTGCTTTTTCCAGTGGACAGGTGCCAGCATGGACACTGACCGGTCTGTGGATATACAGCCCCATACTCATTAAGCTATGATACACTATGTGCTCTGACACCTTTCTATCATAGCCAGCATGAACTTTTTCAGAAGTTTGTGCCACACTAGCTCTTCTGTGGGATCGGACCAGACGGGCTAGCTTTCGCTCTCCACACTCATCACTGAGCCTTGGGCACCCAAGACCCTGTCGCCAGTACACCAGTTGTCCTTCCTTGGACCACTTTTGGTAGGTACTAACCACTGCATACCAGGAACACCCCATAAGACCTGCTGTTTTGGAGATGCTCTAACCCAGTCACCCAGCCATCACAATTTGGCCCTCGATTAAAGTCGCTCAGAGCCTAACAAAGTAATCGGTGTTATTCACTTGACCTTTCAGTGGTTTTATGGCTGGTCAGTGTATGTGCTTATTACCTGTTTCAGAAACACATCAAAACAGACTTGTACATATATTTTTTACAGCATTACTGTTCCTACACTGAAGGGGGAGAACTTACTGGAGCTGCAAGCCTGTTTATGTGCTCAAATTTTATGAAGACTTAGTGGTCATCAATGAGGACACTGAGCATGGCTGTGTTCAAGCAACAGAAAGTGGAGGATTTTTATGAAAATGGAGAGGAGCTTGGAAGGTGAGTAATATGATAAATTATTGTTGGATTACCCAAAACTGCTTTAACACAAGTGAAGTATATATTTTACTGTTAAGAGCATTCATCATATTGCATGGATTGCATGCTTCATGGTAATCGAGACTATGTTTAAAAGACCTGGCTAACAGAGGTTTGCTGAGGCTGGAGAAAGGAACATGATTTGCAGTCATAGTTGGAATAAGTTGGGAACTTTGGCAGCACACAGAAATGTTATTAAATTTTATTAGACATTTCCCTAGATTAAAGCGGATATTTAAATGAGTGTAGTTTAGCCTCGTTGTGGCTCTCACTAGAGGTATTACAACTTTACGAAACACAGTCATACTTAGCTTATTAGACAGTTATGAAAGACTCGATTTCCTTTTTCACTTCTGTTACCTGGTATTCTTTGTTCTGTTGTAATGAACACATCCCCAAAAAGCTGCCCCAACATGCAAGGTCAGCCCTCATCACTCAAATTATGGATATCAACTGTGAAAACATTACTCGTAACATCTTTTCATCAGGTAGCTATAAATCTATCCAGAAAGGAAGTGGGGTTATAGTATTGCTTGTCAGCTTTCAGGAAAGGTGTGGCTTTACGCCCAGCTGGGTGTCCTTTCTCCCTGCCATCTGAATGAAGAGGCTGTGAAAAGATGGCTGTGGTATGAATTACACTTAATCCTTCTTTAGGACTAGGACTGGCTACCAATTTAAATCTGAATCATTAAACATTGTAGTAAAGAAAATAGTCACATGGGAGCGACTGATATTATCAGAGTAATTTCATTGTTTTCAAAGAGGAAAGCTGAGGAGCCATGCCCAGTGGATACCACACAGATGTGTTATTGTTGGGAATAATATACGATTCTGGCTGACTCAGTGCTCTGTCCCTCAATTTACATTTCAATTTATGTGACACATCCTGGCACAGAGAGAGGGGATGTGAATGGACTGTACAGCAACTCTGAAATTGAATAAGCATCTGCAGTTGTAGCTTTAACAAATTAGGAGATAAATCTGTTTTCAGAGCAGCACCCACTGAAACGACAAAATTTTTTGCATTTTTTTTTTTTTTTTGCATTTCCAGTGTTAGTAGGGTAGAAGGTGGTTATCTTTCAAGTGGGATGTATTAGTAATCATCACTCTGTATGATTTCTATAGCATACACTATATCTATAGTGTTCAGAAGTACATGAATTTTAGCATGCTATAAAATTCGGATCTTTTATGGTCAAGTATAGTGCATCAACACTCAAGACTTAAAATGAAAGAGGAAACCACATGCATGTGGTTTCACGCAATGCTCTGTGATCTGTGAGAGCCAAGCAGCTGTTTTACAGTCGAGCAAGCAAAAGAAGTGCGTCAGAGAAACACAAAAGTGTAATAATTATAATAAGAGCATAGAAAAAAATAGCTAGACATGTAAAGTTGTCAGCCATACCATAGACATTTCCAGTCTTTCATTGTGTTCCATGTAGGCAATGGTTACTGAACACATCACTTCATGCATCATTTAACAGTGCATTGTGGAGAAAACTGAGACCTTACACACCTCTTCCATGATGCTGATGGGTGGCTGTACACAGGGCTTTAAACAAAGTGATGGGCTGCACTCTATTGGTAAACCACCTTTGTGGAAAAAAACACTGCATTGGCCAACAGAAAATGTGAAATCTTGTCATAGGGCAGTTGCTGTCACCTTGTTAGAATACTATGGGTCGTTTTGTATGAGCAACATTAATAGGAACACCTGTATTCATGGTCATTCATGCAGTTATCCAATCAGCCAATGATGTGGCAGCAGTGCAGTGCATACAATTAGGCAGATTCAGGTCAAGAGCTTCATTAAACAGCCACTTCAAACCAGTGCAGTGAATGAAGAAAAAACGGGAGGGAGGGGGGTGATCTCAGTAACCTCAGTGACTGTGACCATGGATGGTTTAAATATTTCAGAAACTGCTGATCTCAGAACAGTCTCTAATGTTTACACAGAATAGTGTGAAAAGTGTGAAGCTGATGAGAGAGGTCTGAGGATGGACAGACTGGTTCAAGCTGACAGGAAATCTACAGTAACCCAAAAAGCCATTCTTTACAACCGTTGCAAGCAGAAAAGCATATTAGAACGCATAATCTTGTTGTTTGCTGACAGTAAAATTTAACACGACACCTCTTAAAGAACATGGTTAAGCTGTAGGAGGAAGTGAGATGAAAGAAAGATATGCATTAATGCACTCCTTATATAGCGCAGTGTAAAGTTCTGGATTTACATAACTTCAGACAGAGTGTCAGGGTATACTGCATTGTTCTGTTTCTCATTTTTTCATCCACATTATACCCAGAGCTGCTGATTTGCTCGAGGGAAGTTTTGTCATATCTGTGTTCCAAATGTTCTTGCATTATCAACCTCTTCAGTTGCTGTGGTACATTTGTAGTGTGAATCAATTTCAATATGAATTAATTTGAATGAATTATTGATAAATCAATGTCATGCCTGCTGTTTGTAAAGCTAATTGAAAGATGTTATTACTGTTAAAGACTGTTTCAGTAAATTTGTTGTATGCGCCAGTGTGATTATTTAGCTAGATTTGTACAGAACATTTTCTTCTGACTTGTTTGGGCTTACCGTTTCAAGCGTTAGTCTGGGAACTATGTTTTTTTTTCTTCCTATAAATGTTATTCTTATGTGTAAAAGCATCAAGCTGTGCTGAGATGAAATAGGGACACAGAATGGAAAGGTTATGAAGCAGCTGCAGAAAGCAGTGAGTGAAGTGAATTACATTTGCATGGGTGGGATAATGAGCTGTGTGGGATTTTTGACCCCTGCTGAAAAGATTAGTGTTTCAGCAGCGATGACAGCCAAAGTAAAGTGTAAGCATGACTTTCTCTACTTGACATAACAGCACTTTGTTATTTTTGCTTCATTATTGCATAGGAGGAAGAAAACTGGTGTCATCGTTCATGCAGAGTTTTGTGCAGGTCATATGCTATGTCCCCATGTTGTCATACACAGTGTGTTCCAAAAGTCTGAGACCACACTGAAAATCTGGGATTTTTTTTTCATTTACAACTAGAAGTAAACAGAGGGTGTTGGAATATTGGAAATATTTAAAACAAAGAACGTAAATGTTCAATATCTGGAAGATTTAATATTCAAGATTCTGCACTATTTCTAGGTCCCTGTTTAAATGGAAGAAAATGTGTGATATTGAAAGTGTTAATTGCTTTGTACTAAAGGTCAGATTGAAGCATGTGTTCAGATGACACCGATGGATTTGTTGTAAAATGGATCATAAGGTTTTGCAAAAACTTGTTTGAATGCATGCTGTCATTAAAGCAAAAAGGGTACATAGTAAATGCTAAGAAACTCTGAGATTCATGTAAACATTTCAAAGATTCTACCTTTAACTCTAGTTGTTGTCAATAATATAATTTGTAGTGAAATTTTTTGTATTAAATTAGAAAAGAATGCAAAAGAGAAACATTTTCACTCGTGCTCTCAGACCTTTGGACCCCTCTGTAGTTCCACTTCTGTTAAACGTAAAATGCTTTCAGTCTCCCTGATGAATTAGCGGATACCTCAGTTAATCGTCATGACTTTGCTGCCATGGGTTCCCTCATACTGTGGGGTTAAAGTTAAATATTGTAGGTAAATATTAGGACGGCACCACACACTCAAACACACAGCCTTGACATAGTTAAACATCAGCTGTTGGGAGTGGAAAGTCTAGCGAGACTACGAGCTGCAGGCGGGTTTAGAGCAAAGTCAGCTGGCATGCTTGCAATGGAAAAACTCTTCTGCCAGCCTCCCTCTGAACATTACCTCCAACAAAATACTTCTGTTAGATTTGGTGTCCTCCTGCAAGGGTAGAGGTGTTGATGTCAGTGTCATCAAAGTGTTCCAAGTCGAAATTGTGTGATTTTATGAGGTATTGAGGGCGTGTAGCTGGTTCCATGACCTTTGAGACATTTCTCAGAAAAGCCTGCAAAGGCTTGTGATACTTTTTATTGCACTCTTTACAAAGACATTAGTCTCTTTCAGACCCTTTCTATTATACCCCTTTTGTTACGCAGGGTCCATTTTTCCCCCTGTGTTGTTGCTCTAAGCCAGATCAGCTAGCAGAATGTTTGACACTGGTCTCTGGGGTGGCTATGCTCTACATAGAACAGATGCAAAGAACATTTGAGATGGTCAGTGACTTAGACCCCGAAGTTTTTTCCTCTTCCCCTCTATTAAAGAAGGCCAGCCTTAAGGATTTACATTCCAGCCCAGCTTGTTTTGGTTAGCTGTACATTGTGTGTGTACATGTGTGGGTGTGTTTTATCTCTCTGAAGTATATGGATCTGGAAAAGCCTCACCTATATTTCCATGTGGAGACCTCTACATTGTTGTTGCTCTGATCTGAAAGTGAATGTATTTGTTCACAGGGATGTAATAATTAACATACGGAATCAAATACAATGAGGTGTGTGACATTATAGGAGTGTAATCAACAACATGGTGGGTATACCACAGCAATTGGCCAACTATTGGGAATGTTTTAAAAATGTTTGTACCGTAATTCACGGACTATTGAGCGCACCGGAATATAAGCTGCACCCGCTAATTTTAAAAAGAAAATCATTTTTGTACATATATAGGCCACACTTGTCTATAAGCCGCAGGTGTCCACATTGTAACTGTCACGGTTCGTGACGTAAACGAAGCAGGACGGATGCAAGTGCAGTTAGGATGAGAGATTTTATTGAAACAGAGGAGAGCAGACTCAAGAGAAACAAGAACCATGACCAACTCAATGAACTAAGCTAAC
>JAOUWY010000015.1:13614334-13626992 GCA_025728095.1 Prietella phreatophila | reverse complement strand
AACCAGTCTAATATTTCCAACATTGTTTCAAAATTATCTGTACCATTCTAATTAATAATGATGTCAGGAGAGAATTCCTGGTGAATATCCAGCTGTTTCAGAAACTTTGTTATGGTTCATGTTGTAATTATTAGTAAAACTGCGATTATATCTGCTTAATATCCATTATGTGATTTGTGCAGGTCAAGAACCAGCTGCCTCTTTTGTGCAGCACGTTATTTGATTTTTCCAATGGCAATACTGGGTGTCCCAAAAGTCTCCATACATAGGGGAAATTAACTTTTTTTTTTTTAGCAAAATGTCTTCCAAAATTTTCACACTTTATATCATGTATCATATCTATAAATTTCCATTTAAGAATGACTTTGCCGAAAGAAGAACATATTGAAATCATTCTCATGGCTGGATCGGGAAGGACATGCAATTACATGCAAAACACCAGATGTGTTCATGCAAATTCATCAGGAGCAGGCCAGACAACTTTGTGTGTTTAAAAAGAAATTGTAATCATATAGATGTTTTGTAAATAAAGTTAGTTTTTGCTAAAAAAAAAAAAAAAGGGTTAATTTCCACTCTGCATGGAGACCTTTGGGACATTGTACATTACAAAGGCATTTTATATGCATGCAACCTCATATTTACACCCCAGGGACAAAGAAGACATAAGGATATATAATAGATGAGGATGTATGAGCATACACCTGTATTAGAGGCACATTGTTGTATGTTTATGGTCCCCACCTTGTATTTCGTTCTGAAGAATTACAGAAGACTGGAGTTTTTCCTACAGATAGTATTTTATAAACTCTGTGCCCAGTCAGGCCCTAGAATATTACAAAAGCTGTGCTAATTTAAGACTCATTGCCCCAACATTTAAATCAATGTATTTAATATTAGAAAGTAAATGAAGGATGTTCTTGGTAAAACTAAGCTGTGCTATAAATGAATTTAGACATGGCTTCAAGACATAAATTTGATACTCAACTATTTATAAGGTTGAGAATCTAATAGCCAGAATTAGAAGTGGCTCCAGGAAATGTGTATACGCTCTAGAAAATGTTAAAAGATACTGATGTTTGTAAACAAACCATAAATTCGTCATAAAAATTATAGTTTGTTACATTTATTTAAATTAGACAGTTTAACAAAAAGTTTTAATTTTTTTCATGAAAATAAAATCTGGATTTATCTAAATGCATTTTTAAATCCTATTTTAAATGCACAGTGTAGCATCCACTCAGAGTCAAGTCAACCAAAATACTTACTGGCACAAGACCAAAACAAACAAACAAAAAAAACCTCTCCTGTGGTAAATGGTCTGCACTTATATAGCACCTTTTCACCTCAACGGCTTTACACTGTGTCTCATTCATTCATTTACACACAGACTCACACACCAATGACAGCAGAGTTGCCATGCAAGGCAATAGCCTGCCATTGGGTTCAGTTTCTTGCCCAAGGACACTGCGATTAGTATTAGTAATAGTTTTTTATTCCCCATTATACCTGCTGACACAAATACACCTGAAGGCCAAAAAACTGATTTATACTGAAAATTCAGCAATTATCTTTTTAGAAAGCAGCTAGCAAGCCAATACACACAACTTTGAGCCAACAAAACAAAAAATACTCATTAAAAAAAAAAAAAAGAAAAAAAAAAAAAAAGAGAGTAGACAATATGTATACCTAAGCCAACAATTCCCCTTTTCATTTTTGTGGGAAAATGAAAAGTCTTAGTTTTTGAGTATTGTAGTAGTAGTAGTAAAGTGATTTCCTAGCGATCAGGAGACCAGGGTTTGAACCATGACAGTGCCTTTGTATACCATTAGCCTTGAACATTAAACTAGTTCAATTTGGAAGGCTGAAGCACAACATTGGTACACAATCTAGTAGTGTTAGTCGACAATAGCACAGTTTAGCTGGGATTGTTTTAATGGAGCTGCTCAAATTATTACTAAAATTTTAAAACGGGTCCAATACACAATTTAAAAACAACACTAAAAAACATTCAAACGGGTCCAATACACAAAAACCTTACATTTAAAAAGATGTATATCTCACACACCTTTTAAATGTAAGGTCTATGGGTAGAGTGCAGCTGTTCACTGAGACCCTTTTTTCACCTAAATTACCTTTCTTCTTAGGGAACATGAGAAATACATGTAGTACCTTACAATTGTAGAAACAAGTTTTAATCCCTACCTGCCTGACCTGTTCTTCTGTAGGACAATTACTAAAGAATAATGTGTTTTTCTGGCTGTGCTTTGTCTACCTTAACCATGTTCATGACAAGCCTGTTTTGGTAAAGAATGTTGGAATGAAATTACCTTTGGTTTCAATTGGGCATTGGTGCGTCACCCACTCTCTTAAATCACTAACTGCCAAGAGTTCAGTATCAAAACATGCAGTACACGCAAGAACAGTAATAGCAACACACATTACCTTGGGTTTTTTCAACAGGATGGTCTCTTGTGTCAGCTCCACAGTGATGGTTTGGTGGTTGGGCTTTATGTTAGGGAACCAGGTCTTCAACATTTCCTCCATTTTCAGGATGATGTCAATATACTTTTCACTGCATGACACAGGATGAATTAAATTTAGCAAGGACAACCCACATATAACTGGAATTAAGAATGTGGCATGGGTTCTGACCACAGGCATGATCGTAGGCAGCACAGACACGCTATCTGATCTGAGTGAGTGTGAAACTCTGGTTTCTCTTGCTGAACTTAACTGGTAGCACTGGATGAAAAAGCATGTCTTGCCACAAATACAGCTCGCACATGTTTATGCTTACACGTGGCATGGAGCACAACGTTTCTCTCGCCTCTAAAAATAGGCGTGTAAGCCTACAGCAACAGACTGGCAGTCACGCTGCATACAAAGATGAACAGTTGCCCTGAGGAAAAGTGACACAGACTTCAACATCCACCCACACACAAGCTGCTGTTCATTGACTTCTAACAGGATTCAGCAGATGTTTAAGGTAGATTAGTGTACATCATAGGATTCTACCTGTCCTAGCCCTATTAAATTTACATGATGCATTATCCAATACGACCCTTGCCAGGAAAGTTAATTTGATCGTCTTGCCAGCATTGAGGCCTTGCTCTGAGTGCGTGCCAGCTGGTGAAATTGTTCAACCCAAGGGAGGGGCTCACAATGGCTACTCTTTGCCACCCCATGCTGCATGTGCCCACAGGGAGGTGGCTTCTCTTCCATTTAGTCTCTCTCTCCAGCAGCTGCTGGGTCAGCTGGGGCCATGTTGGCTCAATGCCCTGATCTACAGAACAGGGGGTTCTGTGCTTTAAAGTCACTGGCTATTCATTTCAAGTGACAGCAGTGCCCCAACAATGTATTGGGTTGATTACATGCAACATGGTCTGGAGCTTGCAAATTCATAGCAATTCAAGTGAAATCTGTATTAGTAAGGAAATAAAAAAGTTACAAAAGGTCAATGTAAGGGTCAGGATGGGTCCACGCTTATACATTACCTTACCTCATCTTTGCACTTCCTTTGTGTAAAAATCAATTAAATCCAACCACACCCCCTCTCTCATTGGAATTCATCAGAATTTTTCATGTGATCTGAATCACTGCAATATAACTGGACTTAACCCACACTACATTGTCATTCAAGATATACCAAGAACCAAAATGCAATTCAAGAAGAATAGACTTTTTTCCAGTTCAGCACAAGTCAACAAAGAAAAGTGCCAGGCTTTATGCCAAATACTGTTCTCAGAATTGAGAATGATGTGTCCATTACCCGCTCTGACTCACGCTGGGCTGTTATAAAGCAACAAAAGACTTTCCACCTCCCAACAGCTACACTGTAGAACATTACATGGTCTTGCCACAAGACAGCTAATCGATTGGATGTAAGGGTATTTCCAGAACGGACCTCGTAGTGACCAGCCTAACAGGACTGAATGGCTCTCCTGTTGTGGCCATACAGCCTGTGTCACAGCTCTCCCTGTTTCAGTATCACTTTTAGACTCCAGCATACAACAAAGCCTGCTGGGACACACCTACAACACCAACAGGAACCTCCTAGTGCCACAGCAATGACTAAAAAATCCTGTGACTCTTCACAGCATTCAAACATGTTGATAAACAGTTGTTTGTGGGAATCCACAAGAATGGAAGTGTAGGGCAAGCAAACAAATAGATTAACAAACTTTAAAATAGAAGTGGGCATGGTCTATACTTTCTAATGATGTAAAATGAAGTCATTCACAAAATATAACGACCAATAATAATTTGCAGAACAAAACTTTATTCAACTCCTAAACTTGGACAGTTTCTCAGCTACATCACATTTTTGTTAGTAGATTCCCATGGGATCTAGTCTCAAGCGTTCTGGTAAACATTTAAAAATAATAAGAAAATAGAGAACTTGCTATTTGTATGTGTGTTTGTTTAACACACATTATCTGTTCAATCCAAGTAATAGATTCCTATTTCCTATTCCTATATCCCTAAATATATAGACACTTTTGACACAGATAGGTGAAAACCCATCAACAAGTATATGGATGGATGGATGTAAGACAAGGAGGAAAGCTCTTACCCCATGCAAGGATTCTGAAGGACCCCCATTATTCTCTGGATCCGATCCATGGCTACACTCTCCTGGAAAGTGCTGAGCCCTGTGAAAGGAAACCACTATTTTGTTTTTTGTTTTTAACACTCAGTTCTAGAGCCTTGTTTCTGACAGGCTGGGCTGTGCCTGTACAGCAGATGGGTTATTGTGAAGTGAGTGGGAGGGCAGACTCTCTGTCTCTGTGGCCAGGAAGTCTGGGGTCATGCGGAGCTCTGGCTTTGACGGAGATCCCAGTACGACTGCTCGTGAATGCTCGTCTGGCTCACAGCCTGCCTACATGCCCACCAAACCATGCTGAGCTAAAAGCTAGCCAACAAAATGTAACATTCAGCATTTATTGGGCTTAATCCCATGTGTGTGTCTGACTCGTTTATGTTTCACCACTCCTAACCCTAACCCAGTCCGATGTAATTTCACAGCTAATATGCAAAACACAGTGTTCCACATAGTGAGCCTTAGAAAGACCATTATATACAGACATGTGACAAATTAAAAGAAAGAAGATTTAAAGAAGTTGCCTTTTTATGTTGATGGGAGTACACAAAGGATTTTGCAATTTGCAGATCACAAATTAATGCAAAAATAAGCAATATTTGGAGGAGCTTGCAATTTTTCAAAATTACTCCAGATTTGAGCCAGGACGCATCATGTAACATCACAATGAACATTCAGCCAAAGTACAGCTTTGTACACGAATACAGCTAAAAGGTCTCATTTACCAACAAACTGTAAGAAATCACTGTGAAAAACCATGCAAAACAATTTTTGCAATTGCAATTTCATCAATTCAAGTAGTTTTCTGGGAAAATGCACAAAAAACTCTGCAAGTTGAATCACAAATTTTGAAGACAAAAAAGCCGCAGCAAAATCAAGCATTTATGACCACAACAATCACCAAAAAAACCGCAGCTAAATCCGATCTTTCAGAAGGTTGCACGAGGGCTCACTGAATGATACACAGTTCTTCGTCGCCACAATCAAAATACTAATCGATATCTTTTGACAGAACGGTGGCCATCACTCCAGAATAGTTCTAGAAACGTACAGAATATGTGCCAATGAGAATTGGAGCTTAGTAAGGCTATACACCTTACTAAAACACTTTTGATGGTTTTTCTTTTAACTTGTCACTTGTCTGTACATCTGAGCTCTTCAAATGCACCTTTAACATGTGAATTTATTCAGGAATTTTCAGAACGCTATGTTTTATCACATAAAAGTGGCAAATTACATAAAGACATGCCATAAAAATAAAGAGATTTGAGAACAGTAATCGCAGCAATCGATGTAATCTCAGTAATAGAGGTCATGCCTAGGAAATGTGCCCTAGTCTGTTGTGCTGAAGAAATAAATTCACTCAATCGAATGGTCATACTTTCAATAAAATCCAGAGAAGTTCTCTGAAGAATTTGGTATCTTCCTTACTGCCAACACATGCACTAACAACAAATAATGTTATATACACACACACACGCACACACACACACACACACGCACACACGCACACACACACGAGTGGAATGCTCTCAAAAGCCAGTCTTCTAGATATGACTGGGCAGTAAGGAGCTGTGTATGAATTTATTCCCAGCTCACCATATACTGCACTATTCTGAGTATCAGTTTGGACTGTTTACAAAAACCACAATCGATAAAAATCACTTGAATTCACTACATGAAACAGCAGACCAACCTTGCATATAAATGCAAGCAATAACAATGTTTAACAACCACTAAACCCTGACAGACAGTTGCTACCCATTTAACAGAAAGGTTTATTGGGAAATTTTTGACAACCAAAAATTGTTGAACTATGTAAAATATTTTCAGGACACCCAGAAAACATGACAAATTGAATGTTCTTAGAACCAAAAGGCTCCTAGAATTGTCAGTCAGGAAACTTTCTGCTAACCTAAAAATGTTAGCTGGATAATATAATTAATATGCGCATTTATTACATAAACACATTTACCAGTATTTTCATGGTTTCAGTGAGAAACCTTTGTAAAACTGTTTTATGACATCTTGTGTCAACATAAGATTTTTGTTGACATTCCACTTCTTTATACATTTATGTAACACATATTTGATCGTGATGTTCGTGAATTTGTAAGTCTCAATTCAGCCCACTGTCTCCCTTCCAGCTGCCCTACTGTATACAGAGCTCTGTACAGAACAGTCTATATAGTATTTAATTAAGTGAGTGAGTGTGCACTTTCGGTCTGAGTTCACAAAAAGAGGTCCTCGAATGACAATCATTAAAATACACTTGAATAATTTATATAAATGAGATCCTGAGAAGCTCACAAACATTTTTCCCCAATTCATTGACTATATCTCGTACTGGTCAGAAAAATACAACAGGCGAGGCAAAAAGGCAAAGACAAGAAAACAATCCAAGGCACAAACCACGCACATCCAGAAAAATAAGACTCAGTAATGCTATCCAAGGGAAGGAAAGACTTCACAATAAGCTAAAGGAAACCAGGGTGTAAAGGCTATAGGTAAATATGGAAGTAGGGTCTACAGGTGAAAAATCAAATGAACCAGAAGTGACTTAGTAATTTGATGATGGAGACCTCTAATAGGGTGGCATGTAGTCGGGTGAGACTGTAATAAGGAGAAGTAGGGAAAGCTCTGTGTAGGGGTGTGCAAGCCCAGGATTGAAGCTGAAAACCCTTGCTAGAGAACAATGTAAACAATGTAAGAAGAATTATTAGTGAAACTGCTACTCACGTTCTCTGTATCTTCCAGAACGGAGGCCATTCAGGATCGAGGAGAGTGGGTGAATATAGCACTGCAACTCCACACACTGTGGAACAAAAACCATCATTCAACATCTCTTTTCTAACTCTAGTCATTATCTGAGAGAATAACTGTACTTTTGAAAGTGACCTGAGGATGTTTTCAAAATAGAATTGTTTCTGAAAAGAATGTATTTTCAGTGTGTAATTTGTATCCAAATTTTTTTAATTCAAAATTCTCTTAAAAAAAAATCAGTTTATGATTAAATATTAAATTCATACAGCTTTCATAGACCTCATATTCCAGACCCTGCACATGTATACAGTCAACAACAAAGGCAGAGCAATGTGAATTATTGACCTTTCAACATAGCGCTGTACACCTGTACTGGTGTTTTATGGTAGCCCTATAAAGGAAACAAGACCTGTTGACTCACAAAACTAGATAGAAGGAAGAAGGCTTTCTTAGAAATAGTTCCATTGTGCTTATTTCTAACATTTTTTCTGCTTGTCTGTGAATCTAGATCATGTGGGTGATACAAGCCCTTGACTGTAAAACTGCCACTTCACTTACACTGAAGATGATTGAAAGACAACGTGCCTTACCTTGCATGCAAACAGCTTGTCCTTCTCGGTTGGGCTGGCTGTGAGCTGCTCTTCTTTTTGCTCCAGCACTGGCAGGCACCGTGCTCTCTTTTGCACCTGTCTGCTTTTGCCTTTAGGGCTTTCCGAGATGCAGCTGTGGCCAGACATGTCTTCCTGTCCCGATGGTGAAGGTTTCCTTTCTCCAGGGCTGAAAGAGCTGGTTGGGCTGGAGGGGGGACTGCTCCTGAAGCTCCTGCCCTCACTATCTTTCACTGAGGTGTCACTGCTTTTTCTGCAGGTTTGAGGGCCACAGCTGTTCTGAGCTGCAGGAGTAGTGGACAATGTGTCCTGCTCTCGATCACATTCAGTCTCCAGCTCACTGTCATTGTCCTCGTCATCATCACTGGCCAGCCAGTCAATGGAACAGTCCGAATCTGATGCCGACATCCTCGGCCGCTTCATTACTGGCCTGTGGCAAAGGGAAAAGAGTTACTGTAAGTCCAACATAAATACAATGAAATAAATTATGATATATATATAATTTTTTTTCTTCTTTTTATTGTTTTAAATATAGTGAACTATCAGACACAATCAGAGAAAGAGATTAATAGCCAAGCAAGAATATACAGTGAAAGATGCCAGGCTAAGCATGTGTGTAAGGTGCCAACACTGTAAGGCACAGACCAATTAGTTATCCAGTCCCAACACCCGAGTCTCCACACTGCGGATAAATAGTGTCTATATGGAAGACTGACAGCTACTTCCCAACCACAGAAATCCACCATGTAGCCCTTTCTTTTAAATAATTAACCCTGCTATCTGTGACTGATTCTTCCCTGGTAATCTGACTATACATTGTGTACTTAAGGTGATGTACTAATCTAACAAGAACCATCTTCAATCTACATGCAGGAATATGTATAACCAGTTTTGGGTGTATTAATAATTTCTTATGGATAGATGATTTCTGCATTCATACAGGAAAAAAAATAACTGGCAAGTATTTTCTCCTCATTATGAAACCTTCATGGATGAAGTCCCCTTGACTAACCAGGTGGCTGAAAACATACAAGAAGAGCCTCAACTGCTCATTCAGTAAGACTGGATCACAGCAGCCATGACAGCCACCATGAGATGGAAACAATAGTCCCTCGACGACAGCCATTTTAATGGAGCTGCAACGCTGACATTTACAACATAAAATATGAGTAGCAGAGTCCCAATTAGGAACAGAATTTTAAAGCATTTGGAGCTGATGAGCACGAATGCTGGTTTTGTACTAGGACAGAAAAAGAAGACACTTTTTTTCCCAGCTTGAGGCCTTTCAGTGTTTGCTACAAGCTTTTCACTCATGAGAATGTTACAGAAGCCATAATAATGACTAATTGGGGGATTGATTTAAAATGTTACTATTCCTGGTTATGCAACAGAGGACAAACTGTAAACATGAAGTCAGCAGGGAAAAGCTTTTTCATAGTAATTCTAGTAATTCACACAAGGACTTCACTTCAAAAATCACTGAAGAAAATAGAGAGAGAGAGAGAGAGAGAGAGAGAGAGAGAGAGAGAGAGAGAGAGAACATGCTTTAGTTTATTCATAAACTAGAACTAGTTATAACTAAAAACCATTTTATTTTAACTGGAAACATAACCTAGAAAACATGCACAACACTCTTTATCTATAGTATTACAATTGGGTCATGTGCAACTTGTACCTTATCATCACTTGGATATGTTTAGCCTACTTTTTCTTCTTCTTTCCGTGAACACGTGCTCCCCAATAATAATAATAATAATAATAATAATAATAATAATAATAAAGTGCACGTTATGTAACCGAGCCCCAGAGACACGACGGTAAAAACGCGCCTCTGAAAGGTGATGAATTACTAATGGCACCGTTTCCATCTTCCATCATTTTGTTAAGCTTTCAAGCGTTTTTTAAAGCAGGAAAGTGGCGCCATCATGCTGAGAACAGCCCAGAAGTGATACAAAGACCAGCCTTGAACACAACAAATAAATCACTTCTAACATCAACATTTCTACACAGGCTAAAAAATAAATGTAAAAAAAAAACCACTGGAAAAGTTATAAACCTTCAGATCTACCTCCAGAACCGCATGCTATGGTATTAAATAGTAGCCTGGGTCAGAACAATACTCCACTAGTTACATAGACTATTTAGTATGCGATGTAGGACGTGGCCATAGCAGTCGAAGATCGTCTAAAGTGATTAAAAAAAAGGTGTTTAAATAAAACAAAATCGCAAAATGTATCCATCATCAATGGCTCATTACCTGTAGGATTAAAGAGGGTGGGGCACTGGAGACAACACCTTAACGCTGCCTGAACTCAAATAACTACCCAGACAGCATGTTATTATAGGCTGAGAGGCATTCACAGGTTATACACAAATGATGTTTAGAATAAACGTTCACGTCTATATAGATCCGCCTTTCTTATAACCTCAGAATGAATAAATAAGTAAGTAAATATGCGCTCATAATCGATGTTTCAAAAGAAAAAGAGAAAGAAAGGCGCCATGTTTTGGTCTACATAGTAATCAGAATGGGTTGTGTTTAAGCTACTAACACAGTTCATATCGGAACAACAATCAGCGCCAGTTTCACTGCATAGCTGGAGGAAACTCCTCTAAACTCTCTTTACATCTCTTGACATCAAGCATTGTGTAAATTCATGCGGGAAAACATCTGCTGTCCAAAGTGACGATAAAAATGTCAAAGCAGGCTCGTTTAATTACGACGAAGGCGCTCGTACCTTTTTCAGGATATAAGAGGATGGTGCGCTTTCCTTTGTTTCAGAGGTAAGTCCAGGACACGGTGGGCAGCGCGTCGCCGAGCTTCGTGCTTTTCCGTGATGCGGAGCTGCAACTGTGCGGCCCGTGTAACTGCTCACCAGGCAACGTGTCTGCGTGGGGGGGCACAAACACACCGGGTTCTCCCATTCGCGTCTCCGTATCCCGGGCTGACCAATGAGAGTCGTGTATAGAGGCGACCGTGGGCGATAGGCGAGCCGAGCTTGCATACGCAAATAAGATGGAAATGCAGAAAGCACGTGGACACGCGGATCGGTTTCACTCTAGCAACAGCCGCACGGACTGTCAACTCGGCGGCTCTGTGTTTGCTCCCAGTGGCAAACTTATTTAAGCCTCATTAGATTAGTGAGGCTGATACGAATGGTCTCTGTGAGAGAGCGCCTATCCGATCGCTGTATTCAAACGGAGTATAATCCGTCCATTCAACGACCTCCACAACAAACTAGAAGGTTTATAAAGATCATTAGTGCTCGTTAATAACAGGACATTGTGTCCTAGGACACACTGTAATTACATTCTGATCCGTATTGTTTGTTCATTTCCAAACCGCAAATAGAGACCCTATTGCAAACTGACCGCAAATATTTACATGCAGAACCACGTCAAGATAGATTTCACACGTGGTGTTTTGGCCACGCCCTTCCGCCGCCCTTTAAGTCGTTAAGTGCACGCGCGACTTTTCTCGTAAATGAACGAATTATCGTTAATGATTTTAGCAGTGAGGGAATGAATGAATGAAACAATGTGAACGTGACTCACCGCAGTGTGTGTCTTTTTTTCTGTCTTTTTTTTGCCTTCGGGTTAAACACGTGACGCATTACGCAATCAACGCGTAAACACTGCAGTGTGTAGTGGTGGACCGCCCCAAACCAGATCATGCCACACTTATCCAAAGGCGCATTCGTCTACTTCCTAACAATATTTAACCTGCACTAGATCATTACCAGCCTCGGGGTCTAACAGTGCTGCATACAGCCTACCTCCTCAAGTCATCTAATGATTCTTTTATACGCATTCACTGGGAATGGCCTTTTAAATATCGCAATGTACATTTGTGGTGACTTAACAGTTTGCATGCTAATTATTCTACACATAATCAAATGCCACACGATCAGTTAAATATTTTTTATGGGGGGAAAAACACAACACAGTGAAAATATTCACTCAGTGGCCACGTTATTAGGTACACGTACTACAGAGGTTTTATTTATAGCTTCACTCTTCCATGTAGCGCTATTTTCAACCCAGCAGTAATGTGTTGTTTTAAAACTCTAGTAATACTACTGCACTCTGCACTTGTACCAGTGTAACACATACACAATCATGTCTGCCAGGGCTGGGCTGTGAATGATATGGTTGGTGGTGATTTTATGCTGGTTCCTTTTCACTGATCGATGGGGTACATGAGTACTAACTAACTACATATTCATATACAAACTAAAAATGAGCGAGAGAGTATATATTCATTTTATATTCTGATTTACAGACCACTGAGGATTTATTTTCCCCACCTAATTTAACATTAATGCTGATAATGCTTACGTAATGCTGTTGCGTAATCTTCATGGTGCAGTGATGAGACAGACAGACACTGTATATGTTTCTGTTTTTGTACTGAGAGGTGTAACATTAACAAGTATCTCACTCATCAGATCTTCCATCAGTCACCATCTGACAATGAATGACGTGACAAAAAAAAACAAACCCAAAAACGTGGGCATTTCAAGGTTGATTGCTATTGTATCAGAAAAGGCGAGTTCAAGTAAACTATGACTATGACAAAAAAAATGTGACTGGTGACTCATATACACGTGCTCTCTCTCTCTCTCTCTCTCTCTCTCTCTCTCTCTCTCTCTCTCTCTCTCTCTCTCTCTCTCTCTCTGTGTCCTCA
>JAOUWY010000015.1:13553145-13565803 GCA_025728095.1 Prietella phreatophila | reverse complement strand
TCTCTCTCTATATATATATATATATGTGTGTGTGTGTGTGTGTGTGTGTGTGTGTGTGTGTGTGTGTGTGTGTGTGTTGTTTTACAGTTAAAGAGGTGCAAAAAGTTGAACTTTTTCTTGTGTAATGTCCTCCTCTCTAACTCCCCCTGTTGGCTGCAGCAGTCGCGCGCTCCAAACTTCCACTTGTCCGTCTTTCTCCTTGTTTTTTCTCCTCAGAGAACTCGATACGACGCACCTGGTTCAAATGCTGATGTAAACTCTGAGGTAAAGATTTCGCCTAATTCCAGGTTCTGACATAATGCTTTGCTTTGCCTCAGTGTCGTTTGTCTGTCTGAACCTCATTAGACTTCTATGAAGTCACACGCGCTCCTAAAAGCCGGCTGAAGTAACGCGGTCCGTTCCGACATCGCGCTGACGTCACGCACGAGACACCATACTGAACCATGCTTAAGTATTTAAGGCTCTTCTGCACACCTTAGTTATGATTTATTACATGAGACAGCAAACAGAGGAAAGAGCGAGCAGATTTACTTCGTTAGGCTGTAATGGGCATCATGTCGTTTCCTCTCCTAATAATGATCCTTATTGCGTTTCCACTGTCCTCCAGTGGTAAGATTATTTATTTATTTTAATTTTTTTTTTACAAATATTTTACAAGGTTGGGATTTTCAGATATTCTGTTTTGCATGCTTTTATACTGCTTGTGTGTTTTGCCTGATGTGATGCTGCTTTAAACCTAGGCTATATTCTGCTGTTAGACTGAAAATTGCATGTATTTGTTTCACGCTACATTCTGTTTAAAAACACACAGTTAAGTGTTGTGGATCTCTGAATGTGCTGCTATGGAAATAGTAAACATAGAAACAAGGCTCTGATACAGCATGAAGTTGAGACTTTTGCATGAGCAGACTGCAGTTTACATTGGCCACAATACAACAGCATTGAAATCAGCTTCCATTAAACAATATAGCAGAGGTAGTGCTGAATATATATGGTATTGCAACTACAGTGATATTGTGATCTTCCCGAGACTGAGGTGAAACAGCAGAGATAACTGTGGACTATATTGTTAAGATTGTTGATCCGGAAACTTCTATTAGAAACATATTTGGAATGATAACAATTAAGAACATCGTTCAGCACAGCACTCAAAAACACTCTCATGCTCATTGGTCATTGTTATTTAGTGGAAATTGTGACCAGTGCCTTTCAAACATTTTTCTCCCCCTCACAGGCTTCAATCAATAAGTATTGATTCACTTTTAACTTTATTATTATCGGTATTATTCCTGCGTTATGACTTATGGTTTAGGTCTCTCAGTAGAGAAGTGTGGCTCTCAACCCTTACTGTACATTAACATTCTCTATCAATCTCTATGCACCTCTCAGTGAACACAACTAGGTGTCAGACACTCAGCTGGAGAGCAGGATTGACTGAAACATTTGCACTAATCAGACTGTAACCAGAGACACTGGTGCAGCACTGGAATGCATTATTTTCTTTGATTTAGGAGTCTCTGTATGGATCACCCAAGTAGATCAGAGACATGGGCTCAGAAATAATGACCCTTATATTGAGTTTAATAGCTTGTTCCCAGACTTCATTTAAAATAGTTTTTTGGGTTCAGAATGTTTTATTGACTGTGTTTCTCTCACTCTCTCAGGTGGAAAATGGACATATGATGGTAAGTGAAACAGTACAGCATTATCTGATTTGATCAATTAAAAATAAAAGACGATAGTATTATATTTAGCCCTATAAAGATCAGATATAGTAGTCTCTTTATTGGGGTCTCTCCAGGTCAAAAGTCACCTAGTTATGGACAGAAAAGTCACAAAAGTCACCTGGTTAGGGATTTAGAATTTATTGAAGCTTATTTCAATTCAAACATAATGAACTAAATGTCAGGTTCTTGTTCATGCACCATATGAAGACACGTTTCATTTACCGAAGCACTGTACAGTTAGCTAAGCAAATGTCAAGTTAATGTCAAGTTAGTCAAGCACTCTCTCCTCTCCACATGACTATGATTTGACAGTCAATTTAGCTAACATAAGCTACCGTAACAGAATATTTGAGAGCCAGTGATTGTATAACACAGTTGCACTGAAATGTTGCTTTTACAGTACTGGAATGAACCATTCCTAAAGTTGTCCCCTAATGAACACATGAACGGGATCTTTTCCATTCATATCAAGCTAAACTTACATAGTTGAGTTGTCCATCAGAACACTGGCTCTCAGGACCTGCTGGGTCCAGATGATTAAAAAAAACTCCTCTCTTTCATGCTATGTGGATGAATACCATTTTACCTCTGAATGACAATGTCCACAGGAAACACACTAGTAGTTTGTGGCTTTATACTGTATATCTGAGCCACGTAAACCATTGAACGGCTTGTGACTGAAAAGTTGCATCATGTTATGTCATCTGCCTTTTAGCTACAGTTTAACATGCTAAGACTTTAGTAAGAGCATTGTTGCTTTTGACATGTTGTCATAATTTGTGTTCTTTGAGATGTTTACTTCATTTAGTGTTTGGAATTGCTTATAGGGATCTCAGAATTTATGCAGTCATGGTGCCATGTCATCTGCACCAAAGGTCTTTACGGGTTAACCACAAGCACATTGTGTGATTGCAGTGCTGTAACTAACCAAATTTAAATCGGCAAATGAAATAAACAGTGAGCAATTATGCCCAAAAGAGAATGGGTTGCTTTTAATAGTCCCAGTTGCCTGCCTTTAAGATAACTTATGTCAAGGATAATGATGTCAGCAATCAGCTACTTGGAGCTAATTACTTGTCTTCTCTTCTTATTTCTGCATAGGCATTATTTTATTGGTTTATTATTTTGCAATATATTTTGTTAGGAAATTGCCAACTGATATATTTGCTATATGTAGCTGGATTTAATACTTACTGTTGTTCGAACCTCCTAAGATAAAATATTTCCCGTTATGTAAATGTTTGCTCAGATGTGCACAGAAACAAAACAGAAAAGAAAAAAGACTGACTATATATGTATGCAACATTGAATATTGCATCAGAATGAGTTACAGTTTACTTATGGGTTACAGTGTGTGTGTGTGTGTGTGTGTGTGTGTGTGTGTGCGTGTGTGTGTGATGGGAATTATGGCTCTTTTCAGTGAGTTAGATCATTTGGATCAGCTCACCAATAAGAGTCAACTCTCTTACATACAACAAATTGCCATATATTGCCATGTATTTCTAATCCAGCCAAAGTTTGTGATTATTTTTCACCTCAGAATACATCTGGTTTTACAATCTGTGATTTCCAGCAGTCTTTTAAGATTCTTCTCATACATCACATTGTATGAGGATGTGTGATAATGTTCTCCACATCAGATAATAGGATGAAGATCCTCTAATGATAGACCTGTGATTAAAGAACATTTCTTTATTCCATTTACATCATCAATCAGCATGATCAGGAAACACATTTTATTTTCTTGTCCATTCTTATGTTCCAGCTATTGTTGAAATTACCAATACCATATTTGTAGCTGTAATGAGTTTAGTCTTATCCTATGCCGTCCTCCTGTTGGTGGCTTTTAGATGCTTTTTTATATAAAACATTTTTTATGACATGTGATTTTTGCCTGTGACAGAAAAATCAGTACACCAGATTACTTAAACAGATGGAAAAACCACCCAGTTCCTATATCTGAGTCTGGTAGCAAGCCTGGTTGATGATAATGAAATACACTTTAACATTATATATGTTGATTGCAAAGGGGAAAAAAACACGATGTAAAATGTTATATGAATGTGAAGCTACTGTTTTTCAGTGCTGCTGTTATGTCAAACATTGTCATGTTTGGTAGTTCATGTAATCGTATATTTTTTAAATAAATGATGCTGGAGTAGAAAGAGATGGTAGTGACACCACCATTGGCACATTATAGACAGCTATTCCTTTGTCACACTGACTGACACACTGAGTCACAGAGGACATTCTCATGATGGTGAATAATAAAACCGAATATCAGGCTCTTTTAGTAATGTTTCATGTTTCATAATGTTTCATTTCTATTGACATTTGTTCTTTCAGTTACTTATGATCCTTGCAGTATAGCTGCAGCTTCTGGGCCTATGGGTTATTACAAACACCAGAATTCTTTTTTGGTTTGTGGTTAGGCAGCTGCATGAGTCTAAAAGAGATGCCCTCTTTTGGCAGAGAAAACAGTTTGTCATATGTTACCATGTTATGATGTCATACCTCATTTTAATAAACATTTCGGAACAAACTAACAAATTCCTCTCCCTCTATACCACGGTTAATTCAAGACTGTTTGTTTATTTTAGTGACTGGATATATAATATATAAAGTTTAGTTTGTTTGTTTTTGTTTTATACAATTAATTAATTTAGGAATTTATGCAGGGTAACTAGCTCAGAGCCATGTAAATCCTAGAGCTTCTGTTCAAAATCCAAACAAACCCTTTTCTGTGTGCATGCTACATGTTTGTCTTCTCAGTTTTGAATCAGTCTTGTATACGCAAGATCATTGTGAACCATACACAAGCAATTATTGATTTATTTATTATTTATTTTGGGGCACTTCTTCTACAGTGTGAGACTTTGAGCATGCTTTGAGCTTTTATGTATAAAACACAATTTCAAAAAGTCTGACCGAGCTAAAACAAACAAACAGACAGAAAAAACAGCAATTCAGAGAAAGTTCGCAGTCATAGTATCTGACTAAATAACTTCATCTGAGATTTACCACAGCAAGGTATAATGCATTATGAGGGAAGATGTGTATAATTCTGGCTTACTGCTGTTGAATATAGGGCCTGATGGAGAGCACCACTGGTCCAGGAATTACCCATACTGTGGAGGGACATTCCAGTCTCCAATAAACTTCCAGCCTGAGCTGCTGAGATTTGATCCAGATCTGCTGCCCATTCAGCTGCAGGACTACAATCTGTCTAGCAAAGAGCAGCTCACTCTTAGCAACAATGGACACTCTGGTATGAGAGATCTCAGTTAAACATATCTACATTTAAGTGAAGATTTATAGTAACATTTTGGTAAACTTCAAGAAATGTAAATACTGTGGGATTAGAATATCTAAGTAAGAAATGATTATTTATTGGGGGAAAAAAATCTAGATCCAAGTTGTAGCACATAAATGTAGTAAAGCATATACAGTAGACCTGCAACATACAGAATATTTGGACTAAAGTTGATATTAACATTCTGATATCAACTGTAAGACAAATTTAGGTGTATTGTAACTTAGCATTATAATAACCACTTCACCAAACAAGTGCATTTGAAATGAATAAACAATCATTTAGAGTCCCTTTTGAAATCGGTATGTGGACAAGTCTATAAAATAGAAAGATTTTATGGATCACTTGATATTTATTTATTTATATTTAAATGGCAATAGTGGATAAACTATAAAGGCTTCAAAAGCCTTTGACTGGCATTGTATGCTCAAGTCCTTCTCACTTTCAAAATAAATGCATACACAGACAAGTGAAATGATTTAACTGCCGTTAAACTAGTGGAGACGTGTCCATCAGCCACAACACTGAAGATATTCTTTCTTCTCAAGCCACGTTTCTAGTTCAGCATGGAGAAAATGACAACATGATTTTGTATTTTTTTTTTATATGTCAGGCACAGCAATTTTCTCTAATCACCCTCTTATTATGATAACTGTCCATGTGCACAAAAGTAACAATCAGCTCATATTTTAGGTAAGTAAAGTATGGAGTGTTCTTAGTCATGACTCACACAGTAGCTAATCTGTTGAACAACAAAGTGTGTGACATCTCTTAGATGCGCCAATCTCATTTTCAGTTGTATATTAAGTCTAAAACATAATAGTAGCCCTGGTAAGCCTGTTTAGAAAATAAATAGTACCACATAGGATACATGATCCTATTTTTATTCTATGTTGCATGCTTTGGGTGAGCATTTACTTTGCAAATTGTTACTTTTGTGCATTCTCTTTGAATTTGGGCATTTCAAATCAGGCAACATACACTACTGGTCAAAAATTTAGACATACTCATTCTTTAATTTTATCTTTCCACATTTTATAATAATAATAATTATTATATTATTATAATATTATTATTATTATTATATGATCAAAACTCTGGAATAACACAAATGGATCTATGGGAGCTATGTTTTGATAAAAAAAAAAACAAATAAATCAAAATAATTTAATATTTTAATATCTTCAATGTAGACACCCTTTTTGCCTAGAATTTCTTGGCATTTTCTCAACCAGTTTCTTGAGGAATCCCCCTGAGATGCTTTTTAAACAGGATTAAAGGAGTTCCCACCTATGCTGGACTCCTATTGGCTGCTTTTTCTGAATATTTCACTCCAAGTCATCCATTTAAAAGATATATTTTTTGTAAATGAAATGTTATTTTTCTAATGAAAGAAATTAATATATTGGTACAATTATATTTTTGTCTACAACACCAATTTCAAATATTTAATCAACAAACAAACCTTCAGACCAAAAGGGTTTTGAGATCATGAGAAACATTTCAGTCAAGTGTCTCCAAACTTTTGATCGGTGGTGTATATGCCTATAACATTTTAACACACACTCACAGACCTGCACTGGTTTTCAGGCTATGGCAGTTAAAACTTTCCTCAGCAGCTTAGAATAGACAGGCATTTGTGGTGTGACTGATGGATGCTTATCACAAGCAACCTTGTGGTTTTATTGGTGCTTCTGGAGACACACTGAGCTTTTGGATGTTAATTAGATGGACTGGATTTATGATAGTGTATTGCTTTTGAGCTCCTTATTTTATACATTGCCACATACCCACAGTGACATCACTGCATATCACATAAGCAGCTATGTGAGTCAGGTTATATGTGTGTTTGTGTTTAATAACCACAGTGCAGCTGTCTTTGCCATCCCGGATGCATCTCACTGGTTTGCCTCATCGCTACTCAGCAGCTCAGCTTCATTTCCACTGGGGCTCCTCTAACATGCCGATCGGCTCTGAACACACCATCAACGGCAAGCAGTTTGCTGCTGAGGTGAGACACTAATCGCTTTCTTTCTGTCTTAAGACATACACCCATTAGTAGAGACAAAGAGCTTATGGATCATTCTTACTTTATAATTGACAGAGTATTTGGTGTCTGGTCTTGTGCCTTGGATTCCATCACAACCTATTATAATATTTCACCCAACAGAATATGTAACATTATGATTTTAAGATTGCATATATTTGCACCTTATGGGGTGGTCACACTAGGCTTTAAGCATGCATATTTTTGTTGGACGCCACTGTGAATAATGGCGGGAACAAGATGGAATTACATTTTACAGTAGCAAAATATCAGACAATATTTGAAGCAATTAAAAAAAATATGTTTCCATCTGTTAAATATACCACCTGTTCCTGTTTTCAGACACCACAAACCAGGCAGACATTTTTTGAATATATTTTTTTAAATAAAAAAGTTGTTTTTATAATCTTTCAAAAATTAGTGCTTCCATTTTTGAATGTCTTTTTTTCTTTTTTTAATAAAAAAGGTCACGCAGTGACAATCATCTATTGGTCACATGTCTTCACGTGATATGATTCCGCAGGTCAGAATTCACCAAACTTGAACATTCATCAATTAAATTCAATTTTATTTGTATAGCGCTTTTTACAGTAGACATTGTCTCAAAGCAGCTTTACAGAAATATCCACATAGCGCAATACAAAAATTCAACGCATGAGCTTGTGTTTCCAGTCTGCTGTTTCGGATGCGTTTGAATGGACATCTGTGAGTCGCTAAAGCCTAGTGTGACCACCTGTTTAAGGCTGAGAAAACAGGCACGTGCATGTCTTTAATTCTGAAAGAGTATAATGATATGAGGCACCATTGGCATATATCATAGGTTATATAATAGGTTTAATTACAATGTTTATAATATTTCAGAATGTATTGGGGATAGCTGATTAGGATGAGGAAGCTAATATTAGTATTTGGAACACTACCTGCACATTTGTTTTCAGGTATGAATGAGTGTCCACGTCATCTGCAAATACATCTGGAAACAGGACCAGTGATGTTTGTCTTCTCAGGGCAAAGCAAAGTCATCCAGTAATTTATGGTGGCATTTTTACTGGACACGTTTGTCTCTGGCTAGTTCAACAAAATTTTTCAGGGCGGTTCATGGAGAAACTCTGCTTAGAGCAGCAAGAATCATTTTCAAATGAGCACCTTACTAAAAAGTGGAATTCACCTTTCTTAAGGCCCACAGCCAGTCTATAAATACCTTTACCAGAATATGCATTTTAGAAAACTGCTTTCAAGAGCACAATGCATGATTTGCTTTTTTTTTTTTTTATTGGAATTGTTCATTGTTTCAAATCTTGATTTGTCTGTTCTCATCTGTGGTACACTCTCTTTTAGTAATGAAATAAAATAATTTTTGTTTCTCCAGTGGTTCACTGGACATTTAAGGCAGGTTTCTTAGCCTTCAAAGAGGTTGCTACCCAGAATCTGACAGGAAAACTCTCCTAGTGTTGTAGGGATCCACATAAAGGTTCTTCTGCAAGTGACAACATAGCATCCAACTTAGAAGATCACATGCACATTAAAGCAATAGTTCACCCAAAAGTCTTGTGGGTTTGGAACGACAGGAGGGTGATTGATGACAGAATAAAAATTTTGGGGTAAAGTATTCCATTAAAATAAAGAACTTTCACAAGGAATGTACCTTAATGTGCCACTTAATATATAACTGTTAAGTAATATGAAGTGTAATAGGAAATTTTCTTCCACATTTTCCTCTCTGGTTTTCTCAGATGCATTTGGTTCATTTCAATTCTGCCAAGTATCCCAACATCTCCCTAGCAGTGGACAAGTCTGATGGTCTTGCTGTGCTTGGTGTTTTTATTGAGGTGAGCTAATATTTCAAGAAAAATACTTTATTGTAAAGGTGTAAAAGTGCTCCATTTTAAAGTCTGTTTGTTTGTTTTTAATAATAAAGGTGGGAGAGTTCAATCCTGCTTTCGACCAGTTCCTCAAATATGTCAAAGGCATTAAATACAAAGGTCGACTCATTTATTTATTTTAAAATTGACAAAGATTTGCAATAGTAAGAGTTCATTAATGATATTATATACTGTACCTAACTTCAGGCTGAAGCTCACATTAGTTCTGCATTTGTTCTTATTATATGTTACAGATCAGAAAGTGCAGGTGGCAGGTTTTAACATCCGGGAACTGCTTCCTGCTCGTCTGGAAGAGTATTACCGTTACGATGGCTCTCTTACCACTCCCCCCTGCTACCCCAGCGTGCTCTGGACGGTTTTCAGGAATCCAGTCAGCATCTCTCGCAGACAGGTACAACTGCAAAAACCAGACACACCTTCACTTAACTACGCCTAAGTGCAGAGGTTTTTAAGCCTTTTCGACTTAATTCTATAATAACACAGCAGAGGGAATCAAGATAAAAAGACTTCCAAAAACATCGAAGCAGAAAGATAATCTTTAAATGATTGTAAGCATCACAAAGAATGCTTTGTCATCCAATTAAGATGATTAACTAACTCAGGCTTTTAAAAGAAAGATCTTTATAGAAATGCATAAAGTTAATAATGAGGTATTAAGTTTCAGCTATAAAAACCATTACAGACATCTCTGATTAATGCTATGTTTCTGTTCTGTTTTTACAGTACTTGGCTTTAGCCACTGCTCTGTTCTCTTCTCATACTCAAGAATCATCACCAATGCCTCTGCTTGGGAACTACCGTAAACCCCAGCTAATGGACAACAGAGTAGCTCTGGTCTCCTTCCAGCAGGGTGAGTACTGCATGGGATACTTACTTTGGGGAAATGTATGGTAAATTCACATGCTCAATGGCTGTGTGATTAATTGCTTGGTTTGAAATGAGAATGTGGCATAAAATTGGCATTGGCTTTTTCTTAGGCCCCTCTACTTGCACTCATTGCTTATGTGATGCTCTAAAGCCTGCTGGCTGCATGCTTTCTTGTACTCTTTGTACACTTCAAATTAGATGCTTCCATGGACATAAAACTGACATTCAAACTCTGGTTAGAACCACGAGAAAGCTGTAAATGTTGTATGCTGGGATGAGAGTATATATAGTAGTCTAGAGAAAAGGCGTTATTATATGGCATGATAAAAGATAAAATCCCTTCACTGCTACTGCATTCTTGGTATCTTTCCCTGCAACTAAAGATATGATGTATAGGCATATGCTATTTTCACCTGGTTCTTATGGTTCTTTCTGCATGGTGCGTTTCTTTTCTTCTGAAGCTGAATTTTGTGATTATGTGAAAAGATGATCAGTCTGCAGCACTATTGCTTTCCCAACCTGGCATACTGTACATGGTTTGAAGAAAGCCTTTACAGCTGATGTAAAGGCTTTGACCTTTTTTTAAACCTTTAAAGTTTGAAGTTTGAACTTCTTTAAACCTGTGTGTGGTGCAGGTTGGGGGCTGTATGGTACCACTTCAGTGGCGTCTCCCATGCAGAGGAGGCTGGTCATCCAGCAGCTACTGAATGGAGACCTTGCAGATCTTGCAGATGGAGAACTGCACCATCTTTTGCCAAAGCTCCAAAGAAAGCCTTGGGCTGTTAAAAAGTGGAGGAACAATCCAAAGAAACAGCACTTGGGCCAAGTCACTGAGAAACATCAGAAGAACAAGGGGCTTTTCAGCACTGGAAACAATCCGTCGGTCTTGAAGTACCCCCATGCAAGCTCTTATATGAGGATGTTTGGTATAAATGATGATGCGTTGTGTTTTATATCCCTGGAAAAAAAATTATCTTTTCGGCTCAGGAGGAATCATGCGGATGGTCAGTTGATCCAAGCTCTGAGAAAAGAAGTGTTTCCAGAGTTGAACCTGAAGAGCTACTTAAACTGCAGGTCTGATTTGGATCTGCAAACAATCAGACACCTTCTTCGTTCCAGACCCTCTGATGAGGCAAATGAGCTGGATCAGGCCCTGACCAAAGTCAGTCACGGGCATCAGCAGAGGCCCATGACACAGTACCGGGGCTCAGCAGTGACCAAGCTAACTGGGCAGACCCAAGCTGCTGTCCGGAATAATAGCCGCAATATGGTGCCTACTAATCACAGACTGCAGCCTATGGAGTGGGAGGATTAAAACCCCACTGAAGCCATAAACACAGGCTGCAGAGCGCATTATAATAGTCATCAAAGACCTTCTATCAAGCAAGCTCTAAACATTTAGTTCTTAAAAACCTCTGTTAAATTTTAACCAGACTTTTAGTAGTATTTATGCGGCCATGGGTTTATGGGCTCAGGAGGTAAATGTTACTTTTACAGAAAGAGACAGTGAAAACTACAAATGGCAGAATTAGTGATATTTATGTGACAATTGATGCATAGGCGTTTATTTAGTTATTCTGTCCAGGTATGGTTTCAGCATTTTAAACAAATCCTTCTAAATATCCTTTCAAATTTGTGTGGTGTTGGTATAAGCAATATTTTGGGTATAATTATTCCCTGTCTCCTGCAGTAGAACCCCCCCCCCCAACTAGGAAGAAAGTGCAGATCACATTAAACAAAAGGATTTAAGACAGTGTATATAAAATTAATTGAATATGACTCTTTCTTGGTAGAAGATATTTTTGTATTTTACTGGGTTTGGTTCCATTCTATTTGTGCAACAATAATTACATAGTAAAGCAATTACAGCCATACAAAGTGGAAAACTGTAGCAAAACATGAAAAATAATGGTGCTTAACTACATAAACATTCCTGTGTTTTCTGTAAGTGTGTCCGACGGCTTTAGATGCGTGTTTAGACCAAAGCAAAAACGCAAAGGAAGGACCTTTTGTGGATTGTAAAACAATTTTGAATGGAGTATCTCGATCATGATGTGTAGAAGAAAATACAATAAAGCATTTAAACTGCATAAGTGTTGCTTTTCATTACACTTTCACTTCTAGTGCTTTTTAAAATTTTTGCTTTATAAGGTGGTTTCAGTATTTTCATGTATGAAGTAGGAGGTGCTATAGTAGTATATTAATAGTACATAATTGAAATGATTACACATTGTAGTCTATTTTTTCTGCAACAAAACTGTAACTTCAGCACAGTCCTCTTTCTTTCTTAAGGTGTTTTTCTTCTACTTCTTTTTGTCTCAATAAGGTGACTTAACTTGGAGCTGGGGTATGTGATATGTTTTAACATCAGCAATGTTATATGTCTTCTCTCTCACCTCACTGACATCCTCATTTCTAATGACATGCAAGATCTATTGCACTGTGTGTATGAATAGGGTATGAGACAGTGCCTCATATGCATGCCACGGAACTGTCCCTCTGATAATTTACAATGCATCATACTTCCAAGGAATTATGCATGCAACCAAAATCACATTTTAATTTGCTTAAGTGCTTAGATATAATACAACAGTGGCTTTAGGGTTTTGCATGGTTCACTCACATTTCAGTGTATACATATCATCATAACATTTGCTTGTCACAAGTGGTGTTGGAACATGTGGCTGGCATTACCATAACATTAATCATAACTAAGTAACATGTTTTACTTTTTTCAAAGATGAAAATATTCAATTCAATTCAATTCAATTTTATTTGTATAGCGCTTTTTACAATAGTCATTGTCTCAAAGCAGCTTTAC
>JAOUWY010000015.1:13488487-13503129 GCA_025728095.1 Prietella phreatophila | reverse complement strand
TCATTAGAAATGTTGTGCAGAAATGGTCATTAGAAATGTTGTGCAGAAATGGTCATTAGAAATGTTGTGCAGAAATGTTCAGCGGATATGTTGAGCAGAAATGTTTATTAGAAATGTTTAGCAGAAATTGTCATTAGAAATGTATAGCAGAAATGTTTAGCAAAAATGCTCAGCAGAAATGTTCTGTAGAATTGTTCAGAAGTGTTGAACAGAAATGTTCAATAAAAATGAAACTTGAAAATAAACATACAAGTGCCGCAAATTGGTGGAAATGTTTTCAGTGATACCTGGAGTAATATTTTTTGTTGTCATTCCATTGGAAATATCACAATGTGGCCCTTATATTAAGTTCCCATCCTCTTTACACAGTAGTGTCAAAAGAGTACAACATCCTGTCCTACTGCTGGTTTATTTTGGAAAGACCACTAAGCATCATTAGACAGTGTAGGGTTTTGTTTTACATTGCCAAATATTGCCCCAATATGGTGGCTGTTGCTCCGTCATTGATGTGTCTTATAAACAGCGATCAATAGTGAATACAGCATCTAGGTATTTATATCTATGGATTTATCATTCAAATTAGAAGTACTGATTCAAACTATGAGCAGTACAAGTTGATGTCTGGCAATGTAGATGTCAACCACCATCAAGAAATAATTTACAAGAACCAAATTCACATAAACTGGTAAAGAAAAAAAACAGGAGTCTTATATTCAGTATATAAATTTTTTACACAGTGTCTGAAATGTAACCTATTTTCTGGAGGTCTCTGGAGGATTGACATTAATTATATCATTAGACAGGCACAGGCACCTTATCCTCAAGAGTTGCACAGTATGGTATGAAGGCTGGTCTTCTATGGCAGACATAGTTCTAGCACTAATTCCTTATTTTCCTTGTCTAAGGAGCACTGAGGGTTCCAGGTTGAGATCGTAAAACAAAAAGTAGCACTCTATATAACAAAGTGCAGACATCCAAAATGAATTAAAAAACACTTCTCAGTGATAGATTTTTTTAATTTCGCCTCTAGAGGCTGCTCTCGTACTGTATTATGATATTGGACCATTCTCAGCTGCTACTGCAATGGACGCAACAGGGAAAAATCGCCGGTTTTCGCTGATAAGCGATAGTTCCATTTCCTGCACATTCAGTCACAAGAGCATTAGTGAAGTCAGGCACTGATGTTGGGCAATGAGGCTTAGGGTGCAGTCAACATTCCAGTTCATCCCAAAGGTGTTCAGTTGGGTTTAAGTGTAGGTCACTCCACTCCAACCTAGGCAAACCATGTCTTTATGCACAGGAACATTATCATACCAGAACATGTTTTGGCCTCTTAGTTCTAGTGAAAGGAAATCTTAATGTTACAGAATACAAAGACATCCTATACAATTGTGTGCTTCAAACTTGTGTGCTTACCACATAACGCATATGGGTGTTATGGTCAGGTATCCACAAACTTTTGACCGTATGTTGGGTGTATCTTGTGTTGGGTAAATATTTGTTTGCTTTGTGAAACCATGGCTTCACAAAGCAAACAAAAACCTGCTTAGAAATTCATCTCGGATAATTACATCATATTTTACAGCCCTAAAACATATTGTGTTCTACAGAGGTGTGCAGTTTATCACTGCTCACTTAGAGACTGCTGTGGCACAGTTCCAAACACTAGCTACAGCCTACCACCCCCAGCTGATTCAAACCCCTGTTGAGCACAATGTGAGGGGCCAGCATCTCTCTCTAATGCCCACTGCATTGAAAATGCTGCCACATGACAATACGGATAACATACCTGCATTCCTTTTATATGGTAGAGGTCTCAGTATGCCCTTGGTCCTGTTGATCATGCTTTTGGCTAAATATGTACCAGACTCAGTGGACAACTACAGGTTTGAGATAATCTCTTACCTCAGAGATGCCTATGATTACTTACGTACAACATTCGTGCCATGCTGTACAAAAGAGAAACTGCAACTGAGGCCACTATCAGGCCTCCTGTAAAGTTGCTAACCTTGTACATCTGACAGCTCACCCAATGTCGAGTGTCAAAGTCATATAGAGTTGTGGTATTATCTGAGATGAACTATAGACTGATTAGTGTCTCTGATGGTGCTTTTGTTGGCATAATGTGTGCAACCTCCTTCCCTACTTCACTTGGGAGGAGGCTGCATTTGGTACACATGAAACTCTTTGCAGACTGTTGAGTAAAGCCCTCAAAGCCCCATATAATGGACAGCATACAGGATCAGAGTATGGTTTATCTCAGTGAGCATTTGTTTATCTTAATGAGTCGCACACACTCATAGTCGCTGAACACCACATGTGTCAGGTTTGAGTTCAGCCACCCACCTTTTACCCAGATTGTGCACTGAAGTCTCACCCTAACACTTCACATTCTATTCTTAGACCTAGATTCATCTTGCATTACCATTACATATTTTCACCCTTACTTTATATTCACATTTGACTTCCACACACAAAATAGGGTCAGGTTTTACCATTTTCAGTGCATTTCTTTTGGAAATTTTGAATATGTAGTTACAAAGTCTAACCCAAGGGCTTAGTGGTTAGCACATTTGTCTTGAACCTGGGAGTTTGGGAGTTTGAAGGACATCCTTGCACATGCGCACACTAGACGCGAGGTGGCAGCACGCTTAAAGCAACGAGACGGCGCACATCACTCGAGCTTTCTGAAGCAACAGGGTGTGTTGTGAAGTCGGCAGGGGTTTTGTCCCGTTTTTAAAGAAGGACTACACATTAAACCTTCAGGCGGTTTACATGGGCGATAGCATCAAGGGTTTACTTGTATTTCTATTGTAATATTTTAATTCAAGTACATTTTATATGAATTAGTGTATTTTGAAAGTGCCCCTATAGACAGACAGTGAGCTCTTCTCATTCACTAAAGTGTAAATCCATGCTCTGTTATCGCTTATACAGTGTAACATTGGTGGTTACACTGGTTGTTTTGGTTAAAGCGTAGAAATGATCATTTTATATTTTGTTGGATATAGACTAGCTACATGTAAAAGTACAAAGAAAGTCTGGACCATCTTTAGGTTTATGATATGGGGAAAATTGTACCTAATATAATAAACAGTGAGAGAATTTATGATGTTGTGTCAGTACAATGAAATGCATTGTGGGTGTGGCGCCGAAAAGTGGAAATCCAGTTAATGACCCAAAACCGAACAAAATAGGATAAATCGTACGAAATGACTCAACTGGTGAACTACTCGTCAGTTCTAATTGTGCTTTATGTACATTAAACAATAATTCGGCGAATCTTAAGACACAAAGTTAAATCTCCAGAGCTCAAATTAGTCTATGCGTTTCACGGATCAATAGGTTTAATGTACTTGAATCGTTATCAGTTTGAGCATACATTTGAGTGCTGTTACTTGGTTAGGCTATTGATTAATATCCATTACTTGGTGTATGACGGCGTGGATTATTGGCTATAGCGTAAATATAGACCCGACTGCTACGGGAAAGTATAGAAGAGATGGCGCTTTCGCATTTTTATTAGCATAAAATAAGAGTTTTGTGATTGCTGGAGTGAAAAAATTCTTAATCACTTCAATGTAAAACATAACAATGTTCTCCGTGGAGTCCCGTAGCTTTAATGTATAGAAAGGGAGAGGCTGCGCGTGCACGACCCTTCCCTTTGCTCTAAGGAGGCGGGAGCGCGCAATGGTTTCTGCTCACACTCGATTGCATGCAGAGAACTACCCCCGGATTGCTAAGCATCACAGTGAGACGAAAATGTCTCATCTGCTGTCCATCAACAAATATTGCTTCGTTTTACAGAGTAACATAGGAGTATTAATTATGTTTTGGAATAATTCTCCTTGCCACCTCTAGATAAAATCGCATAATATTTCATCGAGTGTTGTTTTGATTTATTTCCGTACGAGGAGTCGGAGTACTCGAGCACAGGTAAGACAGTTTAAAGACTTCCTGCTAAAATGGGATTAAATTCTAAATCAAGAAAGTAAATACAATATAAAGTTCCATTCGAAAGTTTTTTTGTGTTTTTGTGGCACAAAACTACTCCGCATATTAGTACTGTCCGGACTCCATTGCACTGAAATGAGTGAAATGATGTGACATATCTTGTCAAGTACTACCACGACTCATATTCCAGAGTTTTTTTTCGCGAAAAGAGATACAATTAAACGTCCTGAAAGACTTTCAGCACCACGGATAGCGCGAACGCGTTCACGCTTTTGCTCTCACTGTGAAACGAGCGCGCTCCATCTGCACACACATTTGCATTTCCTTTTGGTTTATCCATTACATGGTATATAGTATACTATCTTATGTCAAAAAAATATGTTGTAGTATATTCAGCATTACACATACGATTGGAGCAAGTCGTGCTTTAAATGGTTATTTATTTACCTGCCTATTTATTTATTTATTTGACCTTTTTTTAAAAGTACATTTACTATGTCTCTAAACCTTTGCCTCTACATATGTGTATAGAAACTAATGTGCTAAATGTAAATATGGGGTAGCATGTGGTGTCTCACTTTTTCTTTAAATTATTCTAGCCAGTGGCTTTGTGCTTAGACCAAGTTATGAACTGTATACTCATCCCCTTCTTTGTCAATGTGTTCAGTGCAGGTGTGGAAAATGGCGAGCAGGTACATGATGCTCCTCGCCTTGGGGACTGCAGTGATTATCCTTGCAGTGACTGTGCAGTGCTGTCCTAAGCAGTGTAGTTGCTCAGATAAAAACCCCCATCACTTTGTGGACTGTGCTTACAAAGAACTTCAGCTGGTACCTGAGGGCTTGCCATCCAATGTGACCACTCTGAGCCTTTCAGCAAACAAAATAAAAGTGTTGAAATCCCAAAGTTTTGTGAATGTGACCCAGGCTACATCTCTCTGGCTGGCCCACAATGAAATTGTCACCATTGAGAGAAACGCACTAGCACCAATGTTCCAGTTAAGGAATCTGGACCTAAGTCATAATAAAATAGTAAATTTCCCATGGGAGGACCTTGCTAACCTGACTGCTCTGCAGCTGCTGAAAATGAATAACAATGAGATGGTCAGTCTACCTAAGGACGCTTTCACCAACTTGAAAGATTTGCGTTCAGTTCGCATCAACAACAACAAGTTTACTACCATTGCAGAAGGAACTTTTGATGCCCTTATCTCCATGTCACACCTACAAATTTACAACAATCCTTTCACCTGTTCTTGCAAACTGGAGTGGATGAGGGATTGGATCTCTAAATCTAAAATTTCCATTCCTGAGCAGAACAATATCAGATGTGAGGCACCTTCCCATTTAAAAGATTTAGAGGTCACTCTGATGCCCAAACTGGTATGTCAGGCTCCAACGGTTACCATAACCCATCAGCCTAATATTGAAAACACAGAAATTCACGAGGAGTACACAGTCATCTTACACTGTGAAGTTAAAGGGAGCCCCAAACCTGATGTTGAGTGGGAAGTATTTGCAGGAAACCATCTATTAACATTCCCATTGCCCTTAGTTGTTGAAAACAGTGATGTCCCTATTAACGGTGCACCCTCTAATACAAGATTCCTCATCTTTCAGAATGGAACTCTAACCATTCCACGTATGAGCAAAAAAGAAGACGGAAACTATAGCTGTACTGCTACTAATAGCATGGGCAAAGCTGAAAAGACAGTGAAACTTGCAATGACTGTTACCAAAATAGAATCCACCAATTCTGTACTAGACACAAAAGGTATTGGTCCAACTGACAATAAGCCTGGCCCAAAGGACCCCCAAAACAAGGTATGGCCCATAAATGAGAAGCCCAGAATTCTTCCAACTGGAACATCATCCATTAATACTAAAAAAGTACCAGTTGATGCTGATACTTTACCATTTACCAGTAAGTGTGGAATAAGTCATGGTACACAGTATATATCCAATCATGCATTTAACCTGAGCTTGGACGACCTTAAACAGTACACCTTTGACTTTGGGGTGATCGCTTTGGAGGTGTCAGAGACTGAGGCTAAAGTCCAGCTTAATCCACTACAGATGGCAAATGCCAAATCAAACCTTCACCTCAACCAACCCCAAGACCTGGAAACTGTGAATAAGGAACCGTTCACTCTTTACCAGTCATCATCCAGAAAATCTCCCATTGACATGCTGTATGTTTGTGTGAGCACTGGCAATGGACATTCAGTTGTTCAGTGGTCCAAGATCGAGGACGGTATCAATACATATCGCTTCCAAGGTTTACGTCCAGGCACTAATTACACTCTGTGCCTCACCTATGGAGGCCAGGACTGCCAGGTCCAAGTTGTCTTTACAACAAGGAAGAAAATCCCATCATTGCTTATCATAGTGGTGGTCAGCATTTTCTTACTGGCTCTGGCCACAGTGCCCTTGCTAGGAGCCACCTGCTGTCACTTACTGTACAAGTATCAAGGGAAAACTTACAAACTGATTATGAAGACACAGAATGCAGATCAGATGGAGAAGCACATAGCGACAGATTTTGATCCGAGAGCCTCTTTTGTGGGATCGGAGAAAAACTTCAATGCAAGTGAGCTTGGTGAGGGAGACGCTGAAGCTGATGTGGAGGAAGGAGAAGGGGAAGGTGAGGAAGTCGAGGGCAGTGTGGTGACTGAGTCCATTCCTGAGTCGCAGTCCAAAACTCAGGAGGAGTTTGAAGTGGGCTCTGAGTATAGTGACAGGTTACCTTTAGGGGCTGAGGCAGTGAATATATCTGAGGAAATAAATGGCAATTATAAAGAGCCGCGCTAAAACCGACAGTGTGTAAAATATTGACCTTTCGACCACATTCCAATCCAGGTAAATACCGATGAGCACATCACCTTACTATTGTAATACTCTGCAGAAGGTGCGTTGACTCTATTTTACCTCAGTTATTCAGCAGTAAATGTATATATTTCATATCAGTTCTTGGATTTTATAATAATAATAATAATAATAATAATAATAATAATCTCTATGAACAAAAGGAATTTATTCCAACACACCTCACATTGAGTTGTACATTCAACTCAACCTTAAATTGATCACCTGGAAAGTCTTAGCATTCATACATGTAAGAGAGTGTGAAATTCATAGTACCAGTCAGTCACAAATAAAATGTCCGTTAGTTGAGGGCTTTGGTAAAGGTAATGTTGTGTTCACACTGCGCCCAGGGAGTACGACATGTTCATCAGTTATTGTTCAAACGTCGGTGCACAGATTGTGACTTCTGAAAGGGAATCGTTTCACTTCACGGCATGTGCGAAAAATAGTAGGCAAAAAACCCAGGTCACCTTCAAGTGACATTTTCTGTAATGTGTGACTTCAGATCTCCGTTAAGGAGCAGGTTCTTTAGAAGATCCTCTCGCCTTTCGGGACTGATTGAACGTCTCCTTTCTCTAGTTTAAGGTAATTTGTTCGTGGCATGTCACACAAAAAGTATTTCCGAGTGTGTTTTATTAGAATAAATAGGACGGTAGATATTCTCAGTGTTGATATGTGGTGTAAAGCAGTCAAGTGTAATAACGATGTCTCTTTTTTTGAATATCGCAACCGTCGCGTTTCACCATCAGCCTGTACGTACCCAGTCCCGTACACTTCCACTTAGTGATTTGTGTCGAGCTGTTCAACTGATGTTGTGAACCATATTTTCAAAGATTTTGATATGATTTTATGTACGTGAACTTAATAAAAAATACTTATGAATACCTTTGGTTCAGTTTTTGCAGTGGTAAAAACGCTTTCTTGTCTAATTTGAATGTATTGTGTTACATATCAGAACATGTACACTGGGTACTTTATTGGCATGATCAACAGAAGGCTACATGGTTTAGACATGAGGAAAGCAATTTATTTGACAGAATTATTACGAAACACGATCACATAGAGAGAAATCTTACCGCACATTATTGTTGTTGTCCTCCACGAAAGTTAAACAATAGAAGGAACATGAACACAAATTGAGAAAAAAAAGAAGAAGAAAAAAAGATTTTTTTAAATTTATGTAAAGATTCCGATGAATAACCTGAATGTGTTTTTCAGGACATAACGCTATCGTTCCTGCTGTCCGTCCTCTCTTTCCCCGCGCGTAAAATGCGCACGAAAGTCTATTTTCTAGAGCGGCCACACACCTCATGTTACATGTTTCACAGTTTCTTTAAGCGTTAAATAAATCGCTGTATGTTTTGTGAGGGATCGTTGTGTCTTTTTGGTATTAAGAAATCATTTGGAAGAACAAAGAAATGAAGTACAGTTGTTCGCAGGTTGCAGTGCGCTAAACTGTGGCTCTGACCTGCCTGCAGCGACAGTCTCAAAGCGCTCAGTTTTAACACCAGAACATCTCAACTGTTCCGGTAAAAAGAAAAAGAAAGCGACAAAAAACAACCAGCCGGAATTGCTTGTAATAAAAATAATAATAGCCTAATACGTAAATCCTGCATTATATTTCGTGCGCTTTAGACTAGAGTCAGAAATGTAATTCTAATGTTAGAATATTTTAGCTTATCAGTATTATTTATTTCATTTATTTATTTTAAATAGCAATGTATTTTGGGAATAATTACACAGCTACAGGTAATTAAATTTTCATCCTTATAGCATACTCACACGCAACAACGCGGTATCGTTTCCTTTGTTTAACACAGACACCGCCACAGCATTGCTTCTATTTATGTGTTTATTTATTTATTTATTTACGCAAAATCGTTTCAATCACAGCACAAATCCGCTTATTATTTTTCTCCAAAACTAACATTTTCTTAAACTAAATATGCATGGCTGTAAACTTATTTTATTAACTAAAAAATGCTTATGCTTTATTGTATTAAAAGGTAACATTTTAAAGCAAATTAATCTTTAAACTCTCTTCAGAGGTGCTAAGGACAGTAATAAATGCACAGGAAAGACTCAGCATGGAAATGGAAAAAAAAAACAACCAAAAAACCCCCAAAACAGCCAGAAAGAAATACATCATAGCCTATATCATCATACATAAATAACCAGTATAACTTTGTGGGAGTTCAGTTCCATTATACATTTTCTGATAATCCTGCATCAGAAACAACCAAATGAGAAAACAACAATTTAATCACAGAAGAAAGAGTGCAACCATCCAGCCAAAAAAAAGAAAAAAAGAACAGGAAACAGTCTATACTTCTTCCTGAGGCACTATAAGGTATAAGGGCATTTATTCAAGACAAAGTTCATTTCTGCACATATACTAACAATAATAGGATTATTATTATTATTATTATTATTATTATTATTATTAATAATAATAAGTCTAAGTCCTTAAATGCAGGTCCCTCTCACTCTTTGCTGGCTGCTGTGGTGCCACCTTCCTTTCTGCTGCCTTCTTTGGAGTTACGTTTAAGGGTCCCGTTCAGGACACTGTCTGAGCTCTGTCGCTGAAAGTGTTTCCTGGACCCCACCAAGGACGGATTATTAACTAGCGTGTAGAGGAGATGCCAGTGTCCACGCGCTCGCTTAGCGTTGGACACCTTGTTATGTTTCTTGTCCTGTGAAACCAGCTGAATTCCTGCAACAAAACAGCCGGATAACTTCCAACATTAGTTTGCTTTACCTCTAGTTAGTTTTGCACATCAAATATGTGCATAGGCAGATGTGGTGCAAAAAAGTAGTTAAAACAACCCTAAGGCTATTCATTTTATGAAAAACAAAACAATGCACGTAAATATTGCATAACATCATTCTACTTATTTCCTCTGATATCTCACAAAGCTGTTTATAGGAAAATAAATATGAAATCAGGAGGAATGGGTAAACATGACTTCAAATGTTAATATAGTCAACATAGTACATGAGGATCATCAACACACTGCTGCATCTAAAGGCAGCCATAATGGAATCTTTTGAGTGCAGTTGAGCCATATTGAGCATGCCATGCTAAATTGCACGCCCTCTGGGTTGCATAAATATGACACAGTCAGTTAGAATGGTCCATCTGTGTAATCTGCCAACCTAATGCTCACCTCGACTACACAATAGAACCTTGCTCAACAGGAATTATGGGAATTTTGACTGTATCTAAATACAAAGACATCACATAAATATTTCCGATTTGGGATGCTAAGCAATTTGTAGATGTCAAGGAATTAAAAGAGAAACATAGAGATTAATTAGAACTGTGTTTTTCAGAGATGGTGCACTCACCATCTGCTTTCATTGACAATTTGTTAACTTCTTTGGAAGCGAACAGCTGCCATCACACTCTTTTTCTGTGACTTTGAGTTCCATACGGGGAAAACGACAAAGATATTTCTACCTTGCCTGATGCAAACAGTATAAAAAGGAGGAAAAAGTATAAGCAAAAGTCCTGTTCATCTGGATGAGGCTCTGTTCAGCGGAGGTCGGATGTTTGCTTTGTCTGTGACAGGTCTGAGTGAGAGCAACAGTGAGGCCAGAGAGACTCAGTGTACATTATGGCCCAATTTATACTCACAAATTTAATCAGGATAGATATGCTCGCCTACTGCGTGCAAGGCAGTGTGATGAATCAATTATGTTTTAAACAATGCTGGCCAACTGCCTGGAAATACAGCCTGGATGGCCCAGGAGAAATCAAATACACAGACACACACTTGTACACAGGCCTAACCTTTATCCAGCATGGATCAATTCACCACTTTCTAACAGCAGAGAAACAGTGGACTTTTTGGATTAAAAAAGTGATGTAAAGTGATGAAATCTAGTGTGATCATATTTTTACCTGTGTACTGGATTTCATCACTGCATAGTAAACATCAAAACTAATTCAGAAACAAAATTTCGTAGTATCTCTGTTAATAATTCATCTTTTTTTTCATGATAAATAAGCATAAGGTAATTCAGTTGCATTGAGCCATGTTGGATGTACTTTATGCATTATGCAAGGAGCACATAGGAATTGTATCAGTAGTATCACCAACCTTCCTCCACATTGCGTGCTGCATCTCCAGTGCCTTTGTCCTGGCTAGGAGACTGTAACAGCAGCCCGCAGAAGGCCTTCATGACTGGGTGAGACTGACTAACCTCAATCTTTAAATAATGAGCATAGCAGCGATACCCTGCAGAGCAACATAATGGTTCATGAGTTGAACTGGGGAAAATGCAATCTACAGACTATCGTATACTATTGTGTCTAGTGGCAATTCCATCTGCACTATCAATATGTCTGCTCCTTAGCTGTGCAGAGCATTCATGTAAGACTTACAGATTACATAGCAATCACCATCTGGGGAGGATTTAAGTGTCATACAGTTTTTACAGCTTATATATTTTTAGGACCCTGTCAGCACGCTGTCATTTTTGCAGAAGAATTATACAACATTATAATATTATATATAACACATTATACAACCAGTCCCTCCAGAATTTTGTGATTTCAGAATTTAACGCACAGTCAAGCAAACTCTTCAGCAAGCAAAATATTCAGAGGAGCATGAAATCTTTTTGAAACTGTTGCAGATTTTCTGCAGATTTGGGCCAAGATGCATCGTGTGACATCATCACAACATGCATTCAGCCAAAGCCCTCTTCGATTCATGTGCGTCAAACATGAGTCCAGCTAAAAGGTCTCATTTACCAACAAATATAACTGCAAACAATTCTGTGCGATTGCAAATTCGCCAGTTCCAGTAGATAAACAATAAATAAATAAAGCACAAAAAACCCTGCAAGTTGCATCACAAAATGTTGAAAAAAGCTGCAGCAAAATCAAACATTGTTGGCTGCAACAATCATAAAAGCAACTGTGAAATGCTGTATGGACTGATACTGTATACAGATAGGTGACAGATTAAAGGAAAAAACAACATACAGTGTCTTAATAAGTTGTTGAGATAACACAAGCTACAACATCACTGAACTATATTCCCTCAGTTGGTGTTTTGATGATGGTGGTAGAGAGCCCTGTCTAACACATTTGATTGGAAATCTACTATAGGTGTTCGGTTGGATTTCGAGCTGGTCACTGTGAAGGTCATAGCATATGTATGATTTACATAATTGTCAAATCTTTCAGTGAGCCCTCGTGCCCTGTGAATGGAGACTTTGACATCCAGGAAGGGAGCACTCTCATCAGGATAGAAACGTTTCATCATAGGATAAAGATGATCAGACTTTTATATGCAGTAACTCTTCGCTTTAAGAGGTCAGGTGGATCCAAACCATGCCAGTAATAACAGCCACTGATTTTTCCTTTAATTTGTCAACTCTCTGTATGCTTCACTCTTATATGTACAATAACAGGCAACAGAAAATAAGGCACTAAAGGAAGGTGAGCTGGTCTTCAGTTGACCCAGGCTCCTAATGCAATCTGATGTACCTGTGTCAAAAGCTTCCACATTGCGGTTGAGGAGGCTGATGTCCATGCGGCCCAAATGGACAATGTTAAAAAGAGCTGTGATGACCAATCTCCAAATTCCCAACAATGCACCCACCAGTACATTAACTGGAAAGAGCAGGTAGGTCAGAAGGAACAACCCCCCCCTACAGAGACCAGCAAAAGACATTTACTTTTGAAGGTAAACAGAATTCACCTTCTCCCAATACAGGGATATTATCCAATCAAATGTAATATTTTTGAAGAATTTTACAAAGGAACTTTGTAAACAAACAACCACAAAAAAATTACATTGAATTTTATCCCATATATCAGAAAATGTCAATTAATTAGTATACACAAGTATTATTCAACAACAAAAAGTAAAATAAATAAGTATTTCTATTGCAGAGATTGGAGTGCTCTATATGCTTGTTCAACAGCTGGTAGCTAACAATAGCATTGGGTTAATGCACATTCCTGCCTCATGCAAATTACCTGTATTATCCAAAACAAATTCAAATGTACATAAAAACACATAAAATGATGGCAGGTTATGAATTTTTGTAGCTTAAAAGCTAAGACAATGTACATTTGAATTTAAGACAATTTGACACTTATTTGAACAACATGTAATAGTTTATTGAAAAATCCTAATTGAAAGCTGCATTATTTAATAGTGGGCATGGAAAGTCCTACCTATTAGATAGGTCTTGTGTTCCAGCTTCCTTTTTAATGAAGAAGAACCTAGATGTAAGATGCTGAATAAGCACAGTCAATGACAATGTCAACCAGAAGGGCCTGGACATGGAGACACAACAGATAAGAGAGGATTTGTTTCAAGCAGCACTTCTTTATTTGGTGTTTATGGGTTAGCACATGAGATGATGTAGTGCACTTGGAGATAATGCCATGACACTGGACACAATGAGGACGCAGAAGATACTAACAGCTCAGGGTGACTGACCAGGACCATGATGATGTAATCAGCAGTGATGTCAAAGAATACTCACCACATTTTGCCAATAATGCGGAAGACCACAAGATTCTTTCCATATAAGATGGGGATGATGATGAGGAACACAGCAAATAGAAAGCAAATGAAGAACACCAGAGTCTGAATGACCATGCCTTGATGAGAACGGACACAGAGAGTTATTCTATTGTACTTGACTCAAAAACATACATAAACATTATTTGGTAGACGTAATAAAAATGGGTTATATTAATAGATGGAATTGAAATGCATGCTTAAACCCAGTTCTAGACTTTTCTCAATCTAGTAAATACATATCTTTCAAAATAGCTTTACAGTATTTACTCTACAGATAATTGTGTTCTAAGAAAAATACTAAAAATAAGTTGAGATTTAACATGGAATTTAGGAAAAATATTATATTAATACAAAAAAATCTGAGTCTACATGTCTATGAAAATAAAATAAAATGGCCGTTCCAACTGGAAAGAGAAAAAGGAATGTTTACAAAAACAAATCTACAGTTTAATTTACCCAGACAAATAAATGCAGCTTGGTAGCTGGTGTAGCCCATCCAGCACACCAGGGCAGGACGTGATGGCCTTATGCTCCTCTGGCTGTTATACACATTGTAAATATCCCCTCTGTACAACCCCCTCAGATTGGACCTGAATTCAGAAATATGTAATTTTGGGAGTTAAAAGAGTCCTAATGTATGAGGAATATAATGAGGATGTGTGAAGCAATTTGAATAAAAATAGCTGAGATATAATTAAAACAGACTCAATTTGAGAACCCATTATTTCCAGCTTGTAGTTTGTAAATTAGGGTCAAACAAAGCCTGCTCCCATTGGCAGTAATTGTTATCACTGGGAATACAATACCTTCCACCATTAGTTTCATCTCTCTCTCTCTGTCTCTCTCTCTCTCTCTCTCTCTCTCTCTCTCTCTCTGTGTGTGTGTGTGAATGAATGAGTGAGAGAGTGAGAAATAGAGAGAGAGAGAGAGAGAGAGAGAGAGAGAGACATACCAAAAGAGAAATGCACAAATGTGTGAGAAGAAAGCATTTCTGTGAATTGTTACACATTATGTACATTTTAGCCTTACCTGTGCAGGACCATGGACCTCATAAACATGATCAGGTTAACCAAGCAGGTCAGGGTTACTGCTGAGACATAGCACACTGAAACGACAACACACATGCACACACAAACGCACACACGCACACACACACACACACACACACACACACACACACACACACACACTCAGCACGTTTCACCACTGGCTCATTTGCAAGTAAGCTCTGCTATGGTCCATCAGTCTGCTCTGCTGACTCCATCACTATTCTCC
>JAOUWY010000015.1:13476923-13488387 GCA_025728095.1 Prietella phreatophila | reverse complement strand
TTTCACCACTGGCTCATTTGCAAGTAAGCTCTGCTATGGTCCATCAGTCTGCTCTGCTGACTCCATCACTATTCTCCAATCGTAATTTGTGTACGTGGGCTTATGCATGTTTTTGTACACATAGTATAGATTTACACAGGTGTATAAGAAGGAGAGTGACAGTGGATCTATACTGTACGTTCAGCAAAGGATCCATTAAAGGCCTTTGGGCAATATTTCTTGCAGTTGGCAGGAAGCTTAATATGATTAGACAGTAGGCAGCTTCTGCTACTGAGCACAGAAGCCCCTCATTCTTTTTTCAATACCAAATATCAGAAATGGAAAAATGAATTAAATCAGCAGTGAGGAACTCATGACATTTTACACAACATCTCTAATTTTACAGCTTGTACGTTCTGCATGCAAAACCAGTCCGCTAATTGTTGTTTATTTTGGTTTCATGAATGATTCTGAATGATTCTGAACTCACCCTCAACACACCACATGTAGTACACTACTATCTTAACCACCTCTTTCCGATCGTCTGCCAGAATTATGTTAAAACCGGCCAGAAGAAATGCAATGTCTTCATTCACTCCTTTTTGGACAAGCTGGAGAGTGGGCACTACTCCAATCACCAGCAAGAGGACCATCTGATAGAGCATGGGCAAAAAGCATATAATTGGGCATGTACTAATACTGCAGTAAACTAATGTCTTTACAAGGAAGTTACAAAGATACACACCTGATAAAGAGCAATAGAGGCCACAACCATAGAGATGGCTAACATTAGAGGGAACCTAAAAACTGAAAGAGAAAAAAAATCACAAAATTATTACAGCTGATATTATCACCTAACACTACATACAAACAAAGTGGTAGTTACCTTCTTTAGGTGTGTATATGTAAGACTTGAGTGCATCAGTAATTCCTTCACTCAGCTTGGGTTTAGAACTGCTAGAACTGAAAATGAAGAAACACAAATAAAGACATTCATGCAATTATTTAATCAAAACCTATCACATCCATCTCTTTTAACAATGAGATAAAGCATATTAGTCTCCTAGTACAGTCATGTGAAAAAACTAAGTGCACCCCATGGAAATTGTTAGCATTTTTAACATATTTGGACAAGCAAACATTTGATCATCTTTGAAACAGTGCCTATTAATAAAGTTGCTATAACTGAACAAAACCACAAGGAAAAAATAACTTTTTCAATTATTTATTCGACAGAAATATCAATTGATATTCTTCTGTAGAAAAATTAAGTACACCCTTGGCCTCAGAATCTAGTGTTGCCCCCTTTAGCAGAAATAACTTCTTGTAGGTGTTTTGCCTAATTGTCCACCAGTCTCCGACATTTGACCACTCTTCCATGCAATATTCTTTCAGTTTCAAGATTTTTTCAAGGGTTTCCTTTTCAAGGGTTTTCTTGCATGTACTGCTGGTTTCAAATCCCCCGCAACATTTCAATGGGGTTCAATTCGAGCTTTGACTAGGCAATTTCATAACCCTCCATTTCTTCTTTTTGAGCCATTCCTTGGTGGATTTCCTAATGTAGTTAGGGTCATTATCTTGTTGAAAGTTCCATGTTCTGTTCACTCTTTGATATGATGCAGAATTCATAGTTGAATAAATGAATGCAAAGCAACCCCAAACCATAACATTTCCACCACCGTGCTTCACAGTTGGTATGAGATGTGTCTCTTAAAAATCGGGCTTTGGTCTCTGCCAAACATGTCTGCTTTTACTGTGGCCAAACATATTTATATTTGATTAGTCTGTCAAGAGCACATTATTCCAAAAGGCCTGGTCTTTACCTACTGTATATGCTCATTGGCAAACTGTAGTCTTGCTCTAATGTTCTTTTTAGACAGCATAATCTTTTTCCTGGCATGCCTCCCATGCAGGTCAAATTTGTGCAATCTCCTGTGTAATCTTTTTCTGAGTGCAGAAGCATGCACTGACACCAACAGTTGCAAGGCTTACTAGCAGTACTTGTGATTACATTTTGGGGTTCTTGGAGACTTATTTTTTGCATCAGACGGTTTGCTCTTGGGCTGAATCTGATGGGACGGCCAGTCCTGGACAAATTGGCAGTCATTTGAAATCTATACCACTTGTAGACTATTTTCCTTACAGTGGAATGATGTATTTCAAATAATTTGGAGAACTTTTTAAATCCCTTTCCAGACTCATAGGCATCCACAACTTTTTTCTGAAGGCCTTAAAATTTTTTTTAATTCTTGGCATGATGACACCACCTGCCTCAATCACAAAGGGAACACCAGACACTCGATATGAGAGGTAATACAAATAAGACAGGTTTCACTTGCACTCTTCAGTTTGCCAGACACTACTGGAACTTCAAATGGGATCAGGTTCTATGGTCAGATGAAACCAAAATAGAGCTTTTTTGCAATAAACACCAGAAGTGTTTTTTTCACACACAAAGAGGTAGCTGTGTGGAAACGTACCTCATGCCCATGGATAAATATGGTGGAGACTCTTTAATGTTTTGGGGCTGTTGTTCTGACATTTTTAAGGATACATTCCATCATGGACTATATCAAATATCAACAAGTATTAAATGAAAACCTGACTAAGCCATGCTTAAAATGGGCCGTGGTTGGATCTTCCAGCAGGACAATGATCCAAAACATACATCAAAATCAACACAAAAATTGTTTACTGACCACAAAATCAACTTCCTGCCATGGTCATCCCAGTCCCCTGACTTGAAACCCATAGAAAACCTGTGGGGGGAACTGAAGAGGAGAGTCCACCAGGATGCACCTTGAAATTTGAAAGATCTGGAGAGATTCTGTATGGAGGAATGGTTTCAGATACTTTTCCATGTATTCTGAAACCTCATCAGGCATTATAGGAGAAGACTCAGAGCTGTTATCTTGGCAAACAGAGGTAGCACAAAGTATTGACTAAAAGGGTGCCAATAATTGTTGCACACCTATATTTATCAAAGGTTTTTTTTTGGATGAACCTTTTTTGTTTTGTTTGAAATTGTTTGATATCCATGAGAGCAGAGTATTTTTGTGATTTTTTTAAAAACAAAATCTCACAATCACTCTGTCCAGGGTGTACCCCGCCTTGTGCCCCATGATCCCTGGGATAGGCTCCAGGTTCCCCGTGAACCTGAAGAAGGAGTAAGCGGTAGAAGATGGATGGATGGAAATCTCACAGTGTTTCACAGCCTTCTCTGCTTATATTTACCATGGGTGCCAATATTAGTAGAGGGCACTATAATCATTATTTGATTAGCTGCTGTATCTCAGCAAAGATATTCCATTGTATAGAAAACATATGAACGGTCCTCAGTAAGTCAGGTTCCGTAATCATATTTACATACTATTTGTGATATATAGATACAAGTGGGTTAAAAAATATTGCACAGCCCACACCATCTGACCTGGCTTGAGATGGTTTCTTCTTTTTGAGGATGTTCTTTACATAGTGTGTATAGTAGCTGCTCTTTAGGTCCTGAGAGACAAAATGAAAATAAATTGAATTCAATTAATTTAACATGTGCATTCACATGACATTTCAGTGCTGATTGTAATCCAGATTTATCTAATCAAATATAGTTATGAGTTTTAATTTAAAAGGTTATTAAGAAAAGGTCCTTGCCCTCTACTTCAACCTACCCCATACATTGTTACAGAGTAAAATAATAGCCAAAGCCAAATAAGAGTACCATTGTTTCCTCTCTGTGGGAGAATAACACAATTGCTTTGTAATCTATTCTGCCACAGTCCAGAACTCAATCCCAGAAAGCTGCTTATGATTAGGCAGTGGAATGACTTTCTGGTGATTAAGCACAGTTTTACACTTTGCATTGTGTTTGATAATTAAGCTTTATTATTTATGATTTTTAAAATGTTCTCAAGTGTTCTCAGAGCTACAAATCTTAACCATTTGCTATTTCTAGACAGCTCAAATGCCACCATGACAAATTCTAGGCCTCAAATATGCATAACAAGTTTATTAATCCCACAAAAACACTCCGTCTGGCCCCAACACATTTACACATCAGTGGCACTGTACACACACACACACACACACACACACACACACACACACCTCAAAAGGATCGCTTTTCTCTGTTCCTTTAAAGCCCTTGAACAGGAGAAGAGGATACTGGAAACTGAGAAATGCCAAACAGGCAATCTCTGGCAGACTGCTCAACAGGGAGTGATACTTGTATATCTGCAGAAGACAAGTGGAAGAATACTATAAGATCAATGTCCTACTTTTTTATACTTTGGGCTAGGAATAGTTTGAGCTTCTCAAATGCTTTATGATTTTAATTAAGTAAATTGCTTATTGCAAATCTTGCTTATTTCAGGTCTTAGTTAACCGTACTCTTCAAATGCACCACAAGTGAAAAAGACAAACAGCCTATTTACACGATCATACCTTTTAGATATTGTTTGTAGCTTTTACTTTATTTATTTATTTTTTTTACCTTTTTGATGAGCTTTAACTTTCAGAAGATACTCTTCACTCTGACTAACTCAGATTAACTCTGACAAATGCACTGTGGCTGGCTTGAAGGAAGAACACAATTTTATATATTGAACATTCATGAAGAAGGCAATAAACAATAAAGGTAATAGAGTAAACAAATTATATCCTTTCTCTTACGCTGCAAGAATCAGGTCTGAATCTGACACTATTCAGATTCACCAAAAAACAAGAGTTGGAAAAGATATCTGACCACAAATCCACACCATAGTGTACTCTTAGCTAACCTGAGATTCAATAGATTATGTCAGATGAACATATAATGTAATGTAGTAAAGATAATAATATCAACCCTATCATTAACAATGCCAATAAAAACTGAGCGTACCAACCTGTGGTGTTTTGGGGCAGTCCACTTTATGCCAGATGAGGATGCCAAAATGTGTCCAAGACAACAGGCTGCCCAGCACATAGCCAACCGTGATGTGGAGGGTGCCACAGGCCAGCAAGGGGTAGTACAAAGCAGGGTAGTAGAAGAGAGCAAGGATCAGCCAGTACCCTGAGAAAACCAATAATAAATAACAACAAATGAATAACATTTGTCTGACATAGTTTCTCACAACATTTGATCTTTGATACAAATTACACTATTAGTTAAACATTAGATACATAGATAATAAACCCAGGAATATGTTCAGTAACATAACTAAGAGCATCCATACAATAGTTCAAAGGGTCAGTTAAGGAGCTATTATTCATCCTCTTTTGTGAATAGATCCTGTTTTTGGATAGGGGCCATTTTGTGAATAGGTAAAGTTCATTTGATAGTTCCAGTACAGGAATGACTCACTTTGCCTCTGGTTCATATCATATTTACCAGTTTCCCAGCTATCTTGGTGGTCTCAAACATTAACAGAATGTTCGTTGAACTGTGACTGTTTCCAGTCCCATAAACATTATATTGTATTAATTTCAAAACATGAAACCTGATAGCTATTTTGTTCATCACAGAAGAATCCCCATACCTTTGTTTTCTGTGTCTTTGGTAAAGGGCAGTGGGGTGAGGGATAGAACCAGTCCAACAAGCCTGCAGAAGAGGACTCCAAACACAGCCACAGACAAGGCTTTATGCTGTGTATGGTCTAAAAAATTCACAGGGCTTGAGAAAGGAAAAAAATATTGGGTCACACATACAATAAGAAAGAAACGAACCAATAGCTCGGTTAGACTTAAATATCAGGTTGCTTATTTAAGTTCAGTGTAAAGTAAGCATAAAGTAGAAGAAGGTGATTGCTTTGACAATGGCTGTGAATAAAGATGTGGAAGTGAAAAGCACTCTGGGCTCACCTGAGTAAAGCTGGAACTCCTTTTAGACTGTCTACAACTTTCTGCCGTCTTGCCAACACCAAGAGGATCAGCATGACCACAAACTTCACAGACAGATAGAAGAGGAAAATCTTGACCAATCTAAACTTGCTAAAATCCAACCATAACCTACCTTTTGAACCCAATGTTCTATTGCTTTCACATTCAAATTCAAATAACAGATCCTCATTAGAGGGAAAGGAAACAGCCTCTTCTCAAAAGGCCGTGTGATGTGGCCCTGTCCTCCATTAATCAAGTTCAATGAACAGAGGACTGAGATCTAGTGACCTGCTCTGACCACAGCTTTAGGACTATCCAGGGCATCAAACACATGCTGGGGGTTAACCTGACCCTACCACATGGGTCATCACATTTATAAACATCAAATATGCTAGAATGATGGCTGTGACCTAGAGGCAGTGGGAAGCCCAGGAGCTATGCATTATAAGTGATTAGATTTTACATGATTTGCCCACCCACACAACAACATGCTAAATATTTGCTAAACTTTGAAACAAACTGTGTTATTTTATTTGTTGTCCTGTAATCAAGTTCCATTTATAGGTTTATTTTTTATAAAAGAAAGACATCAAACACTGGTGTGAAGAAGTTATTGTAAATAACATTATGAAGGTGGGTGAATGTGAAGAATCAGAGAGTTTATCTCAGAAAAGACTCACGGATATGACTGTGATGCATATGTGGAAGAGACTTTCATCAGCTTTTGGGTCACATGGTGGGATAACTCTGGAAATTTCACAAAAACAGTGTATTTATCATAAGCTGCCGTGAAGCCGCTTATGCAGAGCGCTGGAGCATAAACCTCCCTTTCCTCTTGGAAGTCTTAAACTGTAACTATTCTACTCTGCAATAACTGAGGTTAAACTATATCTTAGAGTTCTGAGTTACTGTGATAAACAAAGAATGAACTAAAACCAAAACAAAGACAAAAGTGGCTATTTGCAAATACTCAGACTACTTATACGATTAATTATATTATGAATATTCAAGATGAAACAAATGTACAACAGGCTGTACACCACCAATATTTGGAGTCTCCTATTGAGGATGCAAATAGAAATGTTATATTCCTTTAAATGGTAACAGGAGGTTCGGTAATAGGTCTTATACTGAAATGCAAATTTCAGTGGCAGAATGTTTTTAGTATAAATGACATTTTCCCATATGATTCAAATCATTATTTTGTATACTGCTGTAACTGATAGTACAGTAAAAACTCTAGAAATAAAGGCTGAAGTAGGTCAAACAGGAAAATATACTGTTTTCTGTGAAACCAATCCTCTCCATTATGGATCAAATAAATGTACAATATATATTAAGTGTAATATATCCATGCTCCGTTTGAAACCTTGTATGTATTAATAAAATGTACAAGGAGTTTTAAAACAACAACAACAACAACAAAAACCAAAACAAAGAAATTACTTACTCTGCAGGATACTTGGTGGATACAGCATTATCATACAAATCTGGATAATCATAGTAGTCTTCCTTTGCAGGTTCTGCACTCATTATTCTGTTTCACGGACCAAAATAGATGTATCAGTATATCAAAGAAATCAAGGAATCCTCTTCCTTCGTCCCGTGAGACACACAAAACACTTTCCCCTGTTCACTTACACTGTGCATGAAAAAAAAGCTCCCTTTAAAGTTTGGTATTGTAAAGTCCAGTGTTCCCTGTGGTCTCTCACTCCTTCTCTCTCTCTCTCTCTCTCTCTCTCTCTCTCTCTCTCTCTCTCTCTCTCTCTCTCTATCTCTCTCTCTCTCTGCTCAGTTGCTCCAATCCTGTTTTTGTGAGAGTTGTGAAAAATAGTATTAGCAGGCCTTCAGTTTAAGCTTTAGACTACCACCACACTGAAGACTGGATAGAAAAAAAACAAATATAAAGAAAAAAGAGATATAATGAAAATATGAAAATAAAGCAAAGAACAATGCAAATAAGGGACAGCCAGTCTATCCTACCACATGTGGCTTACTGAGATTGGGTGACCTTCCAGGGGCGGGCTGCTGTCTGAGCTACCAGCATGAAGAGTATCAGAAGCACAGGAATGTTATAAAACACTGAGCTGTAGGTGTGTGGGATGGCTGTGGCTAAGGAGGTGTGGTACATTAATTCATTTCCATTTTCAATTGAGATAACAGCGAAACACATATGAGTGGAGCTATCTTGCTGTGAAGATTAGTAATGATGAGTCAAAAGCAACTAATGATAGGCAATAGTATTACTGTCCACACACATACCCTTACTACATACACTTGGTGTATGGGCTAAAATTGGTCTTCACTGTGTTAACTCTTTACTTTGCAATCATAATGTTTATAGTACTTTATAGATTTAAAATGAATAATTTAAGAAAATCTTGCTCTATTTTTGCCATCTATAGTGTTGCCTTGAATGGCAATGACCCTTTTGCTTTATGAAACTATCATGAATGTTCAGGTACTTTAAAGTACCACTGAACTCACGAACAGGATTTTTAAATTCTCCTCTTGGGACGCTGATTACGATTATCTAGGTTAGGACCATTATCTAGGTATGGACCAAATCTGTTAACATAGAGCAAAGATAATTTTCCCCCACCTTCTTATGTCTCTTTCTTTAATACCTCAGTTGAAAAACAGCCTGGGAGTATTGTGCATGAGTGCAGTGTATGTTCTCACAAATCAAGCTCAACTGTTAATTATTAAGTAAATGATGAGCTAGTGCATTTTAGCCCCAGAAACTAAATTAACCACCAATATTAATTTGTTAATGTTAGTAGTAAATAAAATATAGTTTTGATTGTTGTATGTTTTGTCAGGATTGGCTACTCTTAAATTATCTTCTGAGAAATCCAACTTATGTCTCTGAATTAGTTATTTATCTGTTACGGATTGCAGGATGACATAGGATGTTCCAGATAGTATATTCACACAGTCCTTCAGTTTTTGTTGAAGATAAAGGTATGGAAATGTTCCTAGACCATGTTACTTGTTTCTTTGGTATTCAGTAACAAACAATTTATCATTCCACATAAATTATTTGACATTCAGTGGTCAATACACACAGATAAGATCTAGGATTACATTATAGTTGTAACGACAGCATTATATGCAAGAAAACTATTTCTATACAGGCCATGATTTGTCACAAACTCTGAAATGCATGTCAGCTATTTGGAGACCCAGAGAGCTGAACATTATTAATTATGCAGTAAATACTTGTAAGCTGGCTAATGTAGATTTACTGTAATTGCAGTAGAAGTGTGTTCTCCACCAAATGTGCTAGGTGTCAGGCTTTTAGCTTTAGGATTATGTAAATTTAGATGAACATAACTTTATATACGTTTAGATTTCATACAATACACTACATCTGACATTAGAAATGTTTCTTCTGCACCAGCATTACCACAGAGGCAGAGCCGCATGAATGGCCTGAAAACAAGATGAAAGGTGAAGGTTACATCTCCCTCACACACAGCACTTCATCTCCAATTACACACATTTAATTATCTGAATAATGCCAAGATTCTGTCTAAATTCTATAATGTGCATTTGACAGTAAACAACTGTGTTTTTCTAGAGAGTTGGAAACACAACAAAGCTCTGTTGCCAGTCTCCCTCCCTCTCTTTTCTCTTCTCGCTGTCGTTGTGTATGTGTTGGCATCTCTGAAGTTTTGTAATCTGAGTCACAGTGTCAGGGTTGGTTTGCTGCTCTCATTATGCAGGGATTACAGTCAAAGAAAGTTAAAGAAAATTTCAAAACCATTATTGAAACTCCTGAGGGGAACTAAAAACTTCACAAATCAGTTTCATCCTTCTGTGAGAAAAAAAAGAGGCTGGACAAACAGAGGGTGCTGAACAAAGAATGCTTTGAAGACTTACATCACCAAGGTGGTGGTGGAATTGGGCCAGAGAGTTTGTTAGGTCCAGGCTGAGAAATAGCTGGTGCTTGGTTTTAGTCTTGGAAGTGAACAGAAAATGTCTTTCATTAATCAGGAGATAAAAAGAAGAGTACTGTTCCTCAGGCCCAGTGAAAAAATTAATGATATTCTATAGCACTAGAAACAGAAAATTTCATACAGATATTAATTATAAAAAGACAGACTCTTTAATTTTATGCAAGCAATAAATAAAAAAATGCTATGCTTGGTGATAAATATAACCAACACTATATTACATATTAAGTCATTCAAGCCACTAAGTACCAAAAAGAAATTTCCTTATTAAACCATCCTTAGAGCATCACTGTCCATCACTGTGGCTTTTAAAGCTGTGTGCAGTTTTCATGTGACCTGCTCTGGCACGGTTAACTAGAAAAGGGGGTCTGTGTATGGCCAAAACTCACTGAATGACCAAATTTAATTAAAGAAACAGCAGAAAGAACACAGAGCAAGATGGACGTTCTCTTTAGTGATTTCATATCCCCCATCATCACTCATGGTCTCTGGGGAGCACTAACATCAGCCAGTTAAAGGAAAAGTAGTCTTGATGGTGCTAACCTGGATAACAGATTGAGATATTTAATGTTGGGGGAGAAAAACAGTCATTCGTCACCGACCAAGCATGTGACAACTTAATCTCCTGTCCCTAGCAGCCTTAAGACAATAATGAGTTTCTTTCTTTCTTTTTTTTTTAAGGACATCCATAATGAACAACTGTTCTTCATATTTAGCCTGTATGAATAAAGACTACTATAAGCTTTGCACATTTAATGACAGGTCACTCACTCCATAAGTGATGCTCAAGTCTTATATAGGAACAGCTGATTTATTAAATATAGGAATAAAGCCCTTTTAGCAAGCATTTCAACAAACCCAAGATGTGACAATCTGTTGCTGGCAATTTCTGAAGAGCATAGCACCCCAGCTTGTATTAGGAATTTCAGCAGGCCAACATCATACTGTCCACTAAGACCAATTATCCAGGGTTGCCAGATCAAAGGAACTAATCTACATTTAATCCATTTCCTTTGATTGATTTTTGTCTGCAGATTAGGGATTGGCTGTTTTGCGTACATTACCCTAATAATATTAGAATTTTTTTTCAAGGTGTTTTTATGCACACAGTTAGTGCATATTTATACACAGTACATGCTGTAAAAGCTGTGATACTTCTAAAAATCTATCTTTCCACTAGATTTTGGAACAAGACTGTGGAGATTTGCTCATTCAGCCACAAGAGTATTAGTGAAGTAAAACGTTCCAATTCATCCTAAAGGTGTACAGTGGGGTTATGGCCAGGGTTATAAGCAGGCCATACCAACTTTGGCAAACCATCAGACCTTGCTTTGTGCACAGGGGCACTGACATGCTGGAACAGGTTTGCACTAGTCCTCATAGTATCAGTGAAGACCCACATATAGCTGTGATGGTCAGGCAAAGGTAATTATGATTTTGCAAAATAAGACAAAATTTGTGAAGATCAAAGCTTGAGTTTTGTAACTGGACTGGTTATATTCACCACTGGTTAGGTTTGAACAACATTCCCCCCACCCCCATAAAGCTGCTTTGTGTCAATGTCCACTGTTAAAAAGCGCTATATAAATAAAACTGAATTTAATTAAATTGAACAATTATGTGGATCTGGCAGCCCTACTGGCTCTAGCTCATATTGGGCAGTGTTGAGAGTTTGG
>JAOUWY010000015.1:13392421-13404385 GCA_025728095.1 Prietella phreatophila | reverse complement strand
AGCTATAATAAATTAGCAGATCATAGCAACAAATGATATAAACAGTACTGTTTACATTTGTGTAGGTTGTGAAGGCATGAAATACACCTTTTCATTAAATTCATGTATAACTAGACATCATAGAGCAGGGATGTCAAACTCATTTTAGTTCAGGGGCCACATACAGCCTAATTAGATGTCAAGTGGGCCAGGCCAGTAAAATCATAGCATAATTACATAGAAATAACAATAAGTCCATGTTTTTTCCCTTTGTTTTCATGCAAAGAAGTACTTGTACATTAGGAAAATATTCATATTTAATGAAATATCCTTTTACAAAATATATCATGAACAACCTCGGATTTCTTAAGACAAACAAACGTGCAATTTGCTTCTGATTATCATTTACATGTGTGCATTACATCCGGTCACAGTGTTTGTACAAATGCAAAAAACTTTTTAAAAAAAACAACTTTTGGGACTGAAAAATATAGTATTGTACTTGTATGGCATTGCATGAACAATACGATTCCACCAAACCTAGTAGTAGTGAAGCTGTTGACGAACATTAAATAATTTTTTTTTTAAACTATCACCCATTCATCTCTGTGAATAAATAGGAAGCGGTCCATTTTTCTTGGAAAACTCTACACTCTGTATCCACTTTTCTCATTTTGACAAAGACATTTTGGCTAATGAGGGTGTGGGGACGAGTAGAAAATAGGGTGGACTACACCGTAATAACAAACAACAGAAGGCGAATTGCTGCCATCTGCTGTTCGGTCTGAGTCCCAGAGTTAGCCGCGTCTTCTACCTTGACTAAACAGTGCGCCCCTAGCGGAAACTTTAGGAATAACATTTTCATAAAAAATTCTAGTTCGTGTCTTTTATGCATTTTTTCACTTTAAAATTCATCCTGCGGGCTGGATTGAACCCTCTAATGGGCCGTACGTCTGACACCCCTGTCATAGAGTCTTGATGAGTTTAACAAGTGCATCTAGTTTCATGGCAGTGTTCAAGTCTCCCTGAACTCTCAATCTGCCACTGCTGTATGCTGCGATTGGCCGTAGGTTGCCCTGGAACATGGCCATCATGTCCTGCTCGCTCATACTTAGAAACACGTCTGGCTGCATCGCCTCGCCTGCACCACATGTTCCACTACCTGGAGAGACAATTGAAATTGAAAGATGAGAGAGAATTTATATAACATTATTCACTATTGCATAGTACATCTGGTTTTCCAAGTAAAATAAAAATACATTTAAAAAGTCAATTAATAAGATAAATGCTCAAATATATGTGGTCAAATTAGGGCTACACAGTATGTTGTTTGTTGTTTACTATCACATTATTGGCCCATGTAATACTAATATCACAAAAATAAGTGTACTATGTAACCTGTCCCTATTGGTGTGTATGTACTGTATATCCTGACAATATTATTAAACAAGCAATTTTTTTAATACTAAAACCTACTTTACTAAAAATACTTTAATTCATATTATTTTTGTATTATTTCTTATTACTTGTGCATGTATTATTATAATTATTAAAATAACATGCCAAGCATGCATCTGATTTTCAACACGACTGTTGTGACCATCATTGTGGAAAGAAGTCAAGGTGAGGGTCATGACTGAACAGTTGAACACGCAAAAAATGTCATCAGCCATGAGGAAAATTAATAATGATGACCAGATTTAACAATCTGATAAATAATCTAAGGATTGTGTGGGTAATTTGTTGAATTAATACATTTATATGATATAATAAATGTAAATATAACAGTGCCTTTTAGTCTACTCAAATGTGTTGCTACTGTACTTACTTTGAGTTAGATCCACATAGTAGCTCCTAGTCTGGGCAGTGCTGGTACTGATTTGAAACTGGAAACAGGCTCCCACTTGCCTAACCAAGCTCTCAGACAGCACCAGTCTCACTGCTGCCAGGAGCTCCTCTATCACGCTGCTGCTTTCAGCTACTGGAGCCTCTGTGCTCAACTCGTCAGTGAAAAGCACTGTATCTGGAGAGAAATACATACAAGGCCATATGATTATGCTGATCTGAGGACACTAAATGAATTTACCTGGATTCACAGTGTGTAAAAGCACCTTGAGCAGGTGGATATGGTGCTGTACTTTGCCCCAGAAAGTGCATGGCAAGCTGCTGTATAGGCCCAGTCAGACCTTCTAGGCCAGGGACAGAGGGAGGCATGATGAGCGGCCCTGATTGAGACTCATCTGGAGCACGGAGCACACTTTCCAGGGTCAGCTCGACCCGGTCCACCTCCAACCCCCAAGGCTTTGTCAGATCATTTATATCCATCTTCAAAACATACCACAGTTGAAATGATCTACAATCCTGGAGTCTGTCCATCTGTTTGCTCAAATTAATCAGAGCCCAGGTCAAATATGTTTATTAATGCGCAACATTCTTCTTGCACAGTAAAGCCTGCAAAACCTATGCTGCACTTGCATATAAATACTAAAGAAATCTGATCTGATTTGGCCACTTACCCCAAGATGCTCACCCAGTTTGACTCTCTCTGTCTGTATCTCTCTCACAGTCCTCTTGCCCAGAGTCTGAGTCATAGCGTTCTGTGCAGTAAGGCGTGTGGAAGCCTTTAAATCCTGCAAAGCCACCACAGACATGACTGGATTCCAGATCCGGAACTGGATATCCGCTCCGACAGACACAAGGCCTCCGTCTTTCGTGGTCACCTGGTACAAGAGAGTGGAATCTGAAAAGCCATTGTTTATTCAGAAAGCCTAAGCTACTGTTATAGCATCAGTGAAAATGTTGTTTGCAGGGTGGAAACTGAATCACTGGCAGCCTAAAATGGGCAGCACAAATCAGTTGCAGTGTTTGTTAGTACCTTGCACGGAGGGATGTTGAAAGCCCTGGTCCTTAGGTCCACCCTTTGCCACTGGTCAATGAGCGGAAGTACTAAAACCACTCCTGGACCTTTAGGAGGCCGGATGCGACCCAGGCGGAATACAACAATTCTCTCATAGTTGGGCACTGTCTTAAAACACACACACAGTACAAACAGAATTACACTTCGCATAATGCACAGTACACACTTCAAAAATAGAGCTTTTCTAACGTGTTTCTCTTACACCTTTTATGTTTTCTACACAGTATCCCACTTTTTCAAAATGGTTATTTAATCTAAACATTCCATACTGGTCTCGTTATAACTATATTGTGCACTACATTCAGCCATGTCTTCTGCTTACCTCAAGACCATTCGCAGTGCAGTATACTCATCCTTAACATCCTATATATCTCAATACATTCAGTACTTTTCTGTGTTTTCATTCTATGGCTTTACATTGTAGACTAATGACTAAAAGTCCACTATCTTGTGTCATCAAGAAAAGAAAGGATTTTTGTCTGGTTCCTTTAAAAGTTTTGACCCGTTTTCCTTACTCATCAGGGATCTAGATCAGATATCATCATCGGGATTCATCCAGCTGCTGTGCAACAATGTTTAATGAGAAATTTGCTATGCAAATCAACTGTATAGAATGTTGATACTTATACTTTCCACATTTTAGCTGTGGTTTTTAACCGCACCACATGTCACTGTATCACTGCGATTTATTTGAACTTTTAGATTTCATTTCTATTCCGAACAGTGTAACGAGTAGGCCATGTTTTCATTTCACTGCGAGTTATACACTGTATATAATTGTGAACAAAAATCTTGATTCATGAATATTTCTTCTTATGTGGCATTGCACTGTGATGATGCCTTGTGTAGAAATGTTGTCCATACTCTATGTTGCTTACAGGAGTGTGTTGCTTTATCATGAGAACTTCATTGCACATTTTATGGCACACAGAACAGTAAACTTGAACACTGCATCCTGAGATCGACTTGTACACAAATGTGTAGTGTTTAAGATGTAAGAACGACTTACTTTTAAAACGAACCATGCAGATATGGGAAATGTGATGAGCGTACAAAGGAAAACCAGGAATATAACAGCCAAGTTGCATAACCGTGATATTAAACCTTGACTTTCGTCTATAAAATCGTTGTTTTTGATTTTAGGGACGTAATCAAATGAGAAGCCGCTGTTATACTGAGACTGTCCGGATGTAAACAGACCCGGATTATTTCTATTTCCGTGATCTCTCTGTGGGAGAGTCTCATAGTTGAAACCTGCGGACGTGCCAAACATTTTACGTCAATAATAAAAGCGTAAATCTTCTTTAAAGTGGTAACGGTGGCGAGCAGAACTACTTTCCCATCGTTTCCGCTAACCTAAACACTACTTCCGTGTTGGGGAACATACCGAAAGCCATTACGCTACTCATTTGTAGTGCACTAGGAAGCTCGGAGTGGGCTTGAGAGTTATAAACCCCTATCCGACGGTTCCCTCTAGTGGACTGGAGGTGTCTTTCTATACTGCAAAAATGAACTGAGTTTAATCGGACACTTAAATACAGTTGGAGATTAAAAGGTGCTCGGGTAACATCCATTAAACTGTGAGCACAAGATTTTGCAGAATATCCTTAGTTTCTCTAATGCACATGTTCCCAGACCTGGTCCTGGAGAACTACTTTCCTACACAATATTTAATTAGGTGTGTTAACCCTGCTGGAAAAAAACAAACAATAGAAACCACAACAGAAATTCTAATGGTTTCCACTACAAATACCATTATAAACCATCAGCTATCCATTAAAACCATTTCCATTACCATTACTGGTCCTTTATGGTATCCACTAGACATAACATGCCACCAATAGGATGCAACAAATTACCAGTAGAGGCCCACAGGGACCATTAAAACCAATACAATTCCCATTATAACCATTAAAACCATTACATATTCTTTGAGGGTTTCTATTGTTTGTTTGTTTGTTTGTTTTTCAGGAGGAAAAGCAAGGAAAACACTCAAATGTGAAGGACAGTTAGTACTCCAGGAGATCTGTGCATAGGTTGCAAAAACTACAATGAGGATTTAATTACAATGAGCTAGATATTATTCATCTGTCTATTCAGTTACCTGTACAAATTGTATAGTAGTAATGAATGTCACATGTATGATATGAGGTCAAAACTGGAGTGGAAATTGGTATGTCAAAGCTAATTTCTACTGCTTCCCTGTGCCACCCTGTATAAAAACATCATAAGACCACCGTGAAGTCGACCCAGTGTCAGCTTATTCACAATCTGACTTTTTTATTTATTCTTAAATTTGGAATGAAAATAAGATGTTTATCTCTGAACTTAAGAACTGTCTTTGGATTTCAGACAAAAAACAACAAGGTTTGTCTTGTGGTTGAAAGATTTTATCAAAATATATATATATTTGCATTATGAAAAGCTGAAAAGGCAATACTGCAGTTTACTTACATAGACACATTAAACAACAATAGGCTGTTATATGCTCTACCTAATAAGATACAGTAGTGTGAGCAGTAATAAAAGTACTAACTATAATATAAATATTTAAGAATAAACCTACTAAAACAGAATAGACTGAAATGAATTTGATGGTGGTTCAAGCTGGTGTATTATGATTATTGGTGTTCTGGTGGTGATGTAGCTGGTTAAGCTGTAAGACCATGCAGGTAAAACTGATCTGGTGTAGCTTGAATAGTCATAGTGGTGACCAGTGCTGTCATGAAAGAGGAACAATATGTATAACATACTCCCATTTCAGATGTAATTGCTTTGACAGGCATCTTATTACTACAGTAAAAAAAAATAAAAAAACAAAAAAAAAAACATCTCCTGATTTATACTTCAGTGTTGATAATACTGTCACTAAAAACAAGTGATTTTCAGTTCTTAAACATGTCACAGAGCAACTTCTCCATGGGTGTGTTTCCAATAGTTCTGTGGAAGAAGAGCAATTCAATCCTCTCTGAACTTACAAAGTGTAAAGAGGGAAGAAGCAACAACAGCCTCCCAAACCTGAGGAACACAAATAATTTTATTATGTTTTCTATTTTTATGTATATTCATTTTTACATAAATATATTTGGTTTTTGTTTCGTGTGTGTGTGTGTTTTCACCTTGCTGCTTGACTGGAGTAGAGTGTGTGAATATGCTGAGCAAGCATTACTTGAGACTGGTCTTGTAGATTCTCAACCTGTTCTGGGTCTTTGAGGCCACTTATCTCTGTTTTAATGTAAGAACACGTCTATATCAACTGCAGCAATACATTGTAATTATACACAGACAATAAATGTATTTATCCTCTTTCATCCTTCACAGATCAGAAAACTCACCAGACTTGAAGAGAACTATTGCTTTGAGGCAGGCGAACTCCGTAGGATCCACCTGCAGAGCCTTGAAGCGGCTGAAGAGCTCCTGCAGGAGGCGCAGGTCAGTGGCACAGGGACTGCTTTTACCCTGTGAGGGAGGAGACAGCTCGGGTAGAGAAAGCAGGGGGCAACTTTCCAGCGGCAAGGACCACTGGATGGCACAGAGGAGGAATAGCTCACTCCATGCCTCCTCTAGCAATATCACCTATATAAACAATGAGACAGAAAAATGTTGAAATGGTTATGAGTTATAAGTTGCAAGCATTAAATAAATCCTACTATGTGTGTAATCATTCATCATTGTAAATACAGAGTAATATGTAAGTGTTGTTGTAAGTGATAGGTTTCCATACAGCAAAAAAAGGAAAATAGCTTGTACCTGGTCCCTAAATGGCAGGTGGGAGAAGACTGGCAAGTTCTTTGCCCATTTGACAGACATGAAGAGCAGACGGGCAGAGGTTTCATATATGCTTTCAGGACCAGAATAGGGATATAGAGTTGTGTTGCTCTCTGGAGAGCTCGTCTCTGGCTCGTTACTTGTTACATCAATATTCTCATCCACTACAGAGACAGAGCAAGTGAATGTGTAGCATTGTAGGCCCAAATTCAACCTTAACATCATCACATAGCAGCTTTAAGAATACCACACTAAAAAAACATGCAGTGCTCTTCATGATTGGTTTGTTACTCTTTGTGTCCCTACCATCCTCTGGCTCGAGCTTGGCACATGTCTCAGCTGTCATTAGGCTGGCCATGAAGCGGTGGCTGTTCTTGGGGCTGCTGCTGCGCTGGCTGGGGCCACTGGAGCTGATGCTAGAGCTAGTGGAGGAGCCCAGTAAAGGTCTGTTTATCACAGAACAGGAGGATGATGAGGATGTGGGCTCCCTCGTGGTGGCTAGGTGTTCCTTCTCTGTATCTATGTCCAAGTTGTCTAACTTGACCTGAGCTGTGCTTCGTGGTTGCCTCTCATTCTGCACAGCTAATTGAGAATAATGTGGTGAGTTAGAACGAGAGTGACAGGTCAGTAGAATATCAAAAAGGAATACATTAGGAGGGACATATGGAAATCAAACTCACCATCTTTGTTCATGCCAGCTTGAAGACATTTCTTTAGGCGACATGCCTGGCACTGGTTACGATGGGCTTTATCTACTGGACACATACCTGTACCAGCTTGGCACCTGCAAGTTTATTATAATAGTATGGCATATAGGCAATATAATGCTGTCCATGTTTTTTAGAACTGTTTGTTGTTCTCCTCACCTGTAGATTAACCTACGTCTCACACTGCGCTTGAAGAAGCCACTGCAGCCATTGCAGGCATAGATCCCATAGTGTTTTCCACTGCTAGTGTCTGCACACACCTTACATAGCAGGCCTTGACTCAGGCTTTTACCGGGAGTTGGACTTTTACCTGTACACATGAAACAACTTAGTTTTTTTATGCAGAGTACAAGGGACTATGTAGTAAATTTTAATTTTACAGAAACATGACCTTTTTATTTTTAGCTTAGCATTTTGTTCCAAGTAGGCAAAAAGATGGAACTGTTGCATGCACAGATATCTAAGAAATGCACAGTGTAAACCAAACCTGGCTAAATAAAGTATACCTGTTGCTGACTTCTGGTGAAAAAACACTGGGAAGCTTTTTAACTCACCTCCCTGGCTCTCCTCTGTGGAGCTGCTCCTAGATGAGTCTGTGGGGGATGTGGATGACATCATGGAGATCTTCAAAATGGGATCCTCCATTAAGCTAAATAAAGTGTAGACGAGAAGTCTGACGTCACTTGAAAATTGCTGGAAAATGTATTCTGTCTGGTAATGTATGATCTCAAATGGACTTCTTAAGGTTGGCTGTCCAGATGATTTACTTTACAGTGTGTCTTTAGTCCTGATGAAAGTCTCACTTCACTCTGATTTGTTCTCCAGAACCTGTTGCCAGTTGCTCAAGTAATGTCCAGTGATGCCTGTCACCTGCTCATCCTGCCTCTGGTGATGCTGAAGTGTGTTTGAATCCCTGTCTAGTCCAGGCTCCCTAAAGGAAGACAAGGGGATTAGCAGCAAGCGCTGTGTAAGCATATTTGTCATCCTCTTAATCTTTACTGTCCATCTAGGGGTGGATCAATCAGTCACACGGTTTGGCATTAGGTTCATCCAAAGAGTGGAGAATAAAAGAAGGATGACGGGACTTTGGATTTAGTTTGCTCACACACTGTTTCTTTTCCTGTTCTTCTGGTTTTTGCTAACGAGTTTTAAACTTCAACATGTGAGCATCCCGTATCATTCTTTAGAAATATAATATGTAACACACTGTAACAAATATCTTAGCAAATAAAGATATCTTCAATAAAGGAGAGGTTATCTAATATTTCACATTATGAGGTTATTATATAACAAATATAAGACCATTACGCCTATTTCAAGCTTAAAGTTGTCTTATTCTATTGATACATCATTTTGCTTATTGGTGGATATAAATGCTTGAAATAAGCAATAGAATAAACCCATTTATTTTGAAATAGCTTGAAATTAGTAAAATATAAAGAAGTAGGCTTAATAACCTTTTACAGGAAGAATCTGTTAAAATGTTATACTATATATGTAGTCTTATAATCTTGTGATTTTCTAATAAAGAGAAATCTTAGTTGAATTTTTCTGTTTTCAAAATAGTGTACTTGCTAAGATATAATTTGTGCAGTGCACGACATTATAGAGAATTAAATGATTAACTTTCTGTGAGTTTTCTTTACCATGAGTAAACAGATACAGACGCTAATGTGTGTTAGTAATTAGCTAAAATGACTGAAGTGTAATGAATGATTGAATTAAAAAAAAAAACAACAGTTGATGCTGTTATAAAAAAATGGAGATGCTAAGAAATAAATGTTTAAGAGCAATGTGTCAGTCCATTGATAAGGGCTATTTGTGGGAGTTTCATGCCATTTCATAATTTTTTAATCCTTAGCATTTTCCAACATTGACTGTGTCATATCTGAACCAGCGCCAAAGCCCAATCCAACTGCCAATGACCCGGAATGCCTTTTCTAATGTTTCTATTTGTATACTTGGCATGCTTGTATATTACCATTTGTCCTCTAGTGCAATTTTTTTAACAACACAACCTAAAAGGAATTAGTTACCAAGAAGACACCCGTCTGCTAAGCAGCTTAGCTTACCACAAAACGTGTTCTCCTAAGTCAAACAAAGACCCCATAAGGAAGGGGATGGAAACGGAGGGCAATTAAGTCGTGTTGAGGCTGAAAGAACAGTGAGGGCCCCGAACACAAGTCCAGCCCAGTGCCATATGGTGGCTGCTCTCTGGATCTCAGTCTGCCCAATTAGTGACCTCTGCCTGATTTACCAGTAATTAGATGGCTGAAGTCAGTGATTTGCTTTTTTCTTTGAATTGACTGATTAAGGACTTACATAGAGGCAGGTCACATACAATAGACAATCACACTCTGTTCATCTGTGGGATGTTCCCATGATTGTGTGATTACAGCAGAACCATAAATACAACATGTAGGAAAACTCAGTATAAACGTAATAAATCCAACATAGTATATAGTCTAATCCCACCATATTTACTACCAAATCAGTAAATTTACAACTGCATTTCTGAGACTGTGACAAGCAGAGAATATGGTGTTTTTCAGTTCAAAAGACAAAGAGCTTAGAGGCTATATGCAGACTGACAAGGAGATGATCTCTGCAAGAAAAAAATCCCATGTAATGCTCAAATTGTTTAGGCTGATGCTTCTACAACAGACTCCTCTCTGTTGGGTTAAACTAGTGTGTAAAAAGATTAGAGATCCAGATTAGCACAAGGGGCTTGTTTAGGAGCTCTATCTGAACTTTTTTACTGGACAGTGTGTTTTAGGTCCTGGTTCTCAAGACTGGTTTGATTTGATTCCCAAAACCATTCACACTACTACAGTCCCCTCTGAAACTATTAGAACAGGCACTCTAATTTACAATAATAGGTGTTGACAGAAACATTGTGAGAAGTTTGAAGAAAAGCACAAAAACAACAGTCAGTAACATCACCAGCAACCTCCACAGGGCATGGGTGAAGGTATCACCATCCACCATTTGAAGAAGACTTTGAGAGCAGAAATATAGAGGCCATGCCTCAAGATATAAAAACACTTATTAACAGTAAAACTCGGAAAGCCAGATTGGAATTTGTAAAGAAATACAGAAATGAGACACAAAAGTTCTGGAACTTGCCCTGATGGAAAGGCCAAAGAGTGGAGAAAGAATGGATCTGCTCATGTTCCTAAACATACAAGCTCCTCTGGGAAACATGGTGGAGGTAGTGTCATGGCTTGGGCTTACATGGCTGCTTCTGGAACATGCTCACTAATCTTTATTGATGATGTAACTCATGATGGTAGCAGCAGAATGACTTCAAAGTTTACAGGAATATCAGGAACATTTTGTCTTACAATTTACAGAGAAATGCTTCCAAATTAATCAGTAACTTTATCATGCAACAAGAAAATAATCCAAAACTCAACATAGGACTTTATAAGGGGGAAAAGTGGAAGGTTGTAGACTGGCCAAGTCAATCACCAGACCTTAAATCAATTGAGCATGCATTTTACCTCCTGAAGAGGAGACTGAAGGGAGAAACCCCCTGAAAAAAACAAGAAGTCAAAGAGGTTGCAGTAAAAGCATCACAAAAGAAGAAACCAAAAATTTGGTGATGTCAAAGAGTCAAGCAAGGGATATGCAACCAAATATTAAGTGTTATTCACTTGAATTTACTTATCTGTTCCTATACAATTGAGTGGTCTGATACAAAAGGTTCAGTGTTTTATGTTGTTTAACACATCTAGATGTAATACCAGGAAATAAAAACTGAAATCATAAAATCTCATCTCATATCAATCTTTTGATCTCAAACTCAAATGTCTTTGGTGTATCGCACAAACAAATTAATTGGCCTAGCCGTTTCCTCCCCCAGTCCAAAGACATGCATGGTAGGCTGATTGGCATGGCTAAATTGTCCGTAGTGTATGAGTGAGTGTGTGAGTGTGTACTCCGCCAACAACGGTCCTAAGCCCGGCTGAAAAAAAGGAGGAAGGTGGTCGTTGTGGCGAAATGACCAGATCCAGGAAACGGGAAATTAGCCACGGATCTGTATGGTACAGGGCGTACAAAGCTCGTGACCATCCAGCACCTACAACAGCATACTGGCTTCGAGGACACCCTCAACCAGATGCCAGCTAAGGACTAATGAATGAATGAATGACTTGACACTTGGGTGACTATAAAAGATACATAATCTAATTGTCCCAGGCTAGTAATTTGTCTTCCCTGAGAATCTACTGTATGTTTGAGTATTAGAAACATTGGCATTGAGTTTTTTGGGTTGTTTTTTTCCAAACTTGTTTAGCATGGACATTGTGTTTACTTTGCACCATTTTTTTAAAGACGTGTAAAAACATGTGAGCTGCCATACAAATGCTAAACAGTGGCACTGTTTCTGTTGATGTCATGTGTGAGTGATACAGCCGGGCACTTTACTCAATCTGCTGTGTGTGCAGGTGGGGGAGTGGCCGTCACAACATCCTGGTATTAGATGAGTTTATGTAACAGGCAGGTGGATGTCATGGAGGGAAGCAGATGCATCCTGTCAAAGCAAAAAAGGAACAAAGTGATATATGATAGCATTTATTTTTAAGATCATTT
>JAOUWY010000015.1:13208493-13226453 GCA_025728095.1 Prietella phreatophila | reverse complement strand
ACTGAACACACACACACTACTGAACAGAACCGACTGAACACACACACACACACACACACAGCACTCACACATACAAACAAACACACACACACACACACACACACACATCACTCACACATACACATCACTCACTCACACACACACATCACTCACACACACACACACACATACACACACACAGTGCAGCATAAGTTTACTTACAGGGTCTGGAGTTACTGCGACATCGTCCGCAGCTCCACCCAGACAGGGCAGACACATCCCCATACTGATCAACAACACAGCGCCAAACAGTCCAAAAGTTTTTTACAGCCAACAATATTAATGCCAGCGCTACAGCTAAGCTCTGTATTTAAATACCAGCTACTGCACTGTCACTAGAAATACATTCGGCTCTGTGGAAAAACTGTGAACTCGCTGGGAATGCTAGTTTACTAACTCTATGTCTAGACTGGGTTATCTAATGTAAACACAGGCTGCAGCTAGCGACTAGACTACACACTAAAAGACCACTAAGGAACTACAAATCCAATGAAGTTCGACCAAACCTCTTCTTCATACGATCTGATATCTGCGGGAAAATACTATCCGACCTTGTTTAATACATATTTATTACATGATCTTGTGTAAATTTAAAGCCGATAATAAGCAGTACTAAGCAGGCTATAATGATAAGCTGTCAGAGTGTTACTGGTTCCTGCAGCTCCCGTTATAGCAGGAGAGCGCGTCTGCTCTGTTACTCAGCAGCGCCACACAGCGGCACGGAAGAGCCACAGCGGGTTTAAAAAATAAACACACACGGACTGCCCCAAACCGCACCCCTTTACAGTGCACTGGTTACAAAGTTTTAGCTTTTCATATAGCCATGTCAAGCAAAGTAAAGAATATTTAAGCCTCTCGTGAAATGCCACTATGCACTACATAGGGTTAGTGTTCAATTTATGTACCCTAGATATCGCCTGGTTAAGGAATACCCATAATGCACTTCTCCATTTGTAAGGAGTAGAGTGTAAGACATGTCATACACAAGGATTTGTTCATATTAAATCGGAATCATTAATAGTTTCTTACATGTGAGTTTGTAAATATATTCTTAGTGTAACTGATTTAAAACATAGTTGTTGTTTTTATCAACTTGAATGACATAAATAAAGGTTTTCAGTCATCCAGGTCTATGAATGTGTTAGAATCTTGAAGATGTTTGGCACTTGTTGAAGGACCTTGAATAATTGGCATTCATTCATTCATGCATTCATATTTAGCAATTGTTTAATCCTGAGGATCCAGGGCCTTTCTTGGGAATACTGAGTTCGAAGAAAACACCCAGTAAACTCTTCTACCTGCTGCTCAGGTTTTTACTGTCATTGACTCCAGATCCACTGTGACCCTGGCCTGGATAAATTGGTTACTGAAGATGAGTGAATGAATGAATCTACAGCATTTTTTGTGTGGAAACTGGAGACCCCAAAGGAAACCACATGCTGACACAGGGAGAACATGCACAGAATCTCCATACAGACAGTAACCCGTTCTCAGGAACACTAACCTCTACACCTGCATGATGGACGTCTGCAATAAAAAATACTGCAGCGACTACATGTAGGGCGATGACTTTTGAACTGTATTTGCAAATGAGTCTGGGGAACTTAAAACTGATTACTGTTGCGCACAGTGGATGGGGTTGTTTTGAATACTTCTTGTCTTGTGCCAGCTTTAAGGCCTGCGGTTATTTGGGTTACAAATATCAGGTGTTTCTGTAAAGATTAGTCTGCCCTGTTTGTGCTCCTCACTTTGATGTTTGAGCTGATGTCCTGGGTTCTGCCAGCTTAGCAGACTTTATAAAGACTGGTCTAATTACAAGTTCCTATTATTTAATAAAACACTATTTTTCCAGTATACACCTGTGTCAGATTTATCTCATAGAGATTATATAAGTACGTAAGACAGTGCACTATACTATTGGATGATGACTTGAGTTGAATGAAGGGTCACTGATAATCAAGTCAGAAGACTTTCTGTAAAGATGGACAAAAATTACATTACAACAGGGCTGTCTATAAAATATCTGCTTAGATAAATCTTTCAGAGTCCGTGGCTCTCCTGTTGGTGTAAATTGGTTGGTGGAAAAATATCAATGTTATACACACAAACAAATATGCAACAAATCGTAGACAAATGGGCATCTCTTCAGAAATCTCTCCTTGACAGGAGTCCTAGCAGAGCTGTCCATGTGGTTTATAGCCATCTAGTTCACAATTTGGCCACTGGGTGGCGATAATAGCTTTTACTCGCTACAGAAAAACATAGGAGAAGAAGAAGAAGAAGAAGAAGAAGAAGTGGCTAGCGTTGGCGATGTTTGAATCTTAAACAAAGCGAATATACACAGCTCTAAACAAATATAATCGAGGGTAATTGACAGAGGACTGTCCAGAGCTGGTGTTGTTTGCAGACTCATTCTCGCTGCTTCGAGCTTTTGAACTGTGGTAGGTAGACTTCAATTAAATTACTGTAGATTAGCTTTAGCCCAATACATTCTGTCAGTCATGTCATGCCTTTTGCTTCATGCAGAAAAAACACCGACATGGGAACACAAAATCTCTCCTACTTTTCACTTATCATTAACACTAGTTACTGGAAAAAGAACAAACAGGAAAGACAGATCAGTTGTTTTTGCGTTACTGTCTTTCAGACAGGAACAGGAAATGATTTACATGGCTTAATGGGGTAAAAACAACAACAACAAGAAGTTAGAAATGCCCAACTTCTCTACGATTTACTGATCATAAACACCGTCTACTCTTACATAAATGTTATTTAAAGTACACCACACACACTCACACACACACTGTAAACGAATGATTAACATAAATATAGCAGGAGACAGTTTGACTGCTAAAGTGTAAGACATCTCATCTTCATTTTAATGTTTTTTTTTTGCACATTATACCACGTAAAGCCGTTTCCTCATCACGTGTGTCTGTGTAGAAGGTAATACATAATGTAAAAATAACCCTGCTGAAAAAAAAGGAGTAGCAAACCTTTCTGTGAAAGAATTTCTGTGATGGTTTCTATTGCGCCCCCCCAGCTTTTAATTACTGTTTTTTCCCCATTGTTATCTTTAAGCTGTAGGCATTTGTTGTTCCTGTTGTTTTGGTACATTAAAATCATGTTACGCATATTAAAATGTCGCCAATCCAGTCAAGTGGCCTGTTTATTTCTCCATATGGCTGATTTGATCACCTTGCTCTTAACAATGCAAGTTAAATGTCCATCTATGCACATTAATTTTGGTATGTTCATTTATTTTCCCCCTTTTTTTGTGTGTGTCTTCCTCCGAGTCTGAGTCTATGGATGTGATCCGGTGTTTGCGGTCTCTCCTGGACCTCCATGTTCAGCTGCAGAGAGCTGTAGCCCTTCAGGGAGAAATCCAGGCACAGTTTCTTGCTCAGCTTTTACATCCAGACAACACAAGCCCTCAGCAGCTGTCTCTGCCACAGCTGGACTTGACCGGGGATGATCTGGAGCTTTCCCTGTCTGTCTTCGAACGGGCTCTGGATGACAGCAAAATCCCGAAGAGGCAGTGGGGTTCAAGGCTGGCACAGCTCCTCTGTGTGAAGACCTCAGACGAGGATGATCATGACCTGAGTTTTGAAGCTGTAAAGTCAGACATGAGGAGGCAGGCATGCTCCTTGGAGTATCAGAGGTGGAGGGACTTTAACATGGTCCAGTATGATCCTCTCAGGGGGCTGCGGGAGCTAAAAGTCGGGGTGGAGGAAGCAGCAAAGAAGTGGCTCCAGCCTGAAAGGTGCAGCTCTGAGGAAGTGGTGAGAAAAGTGGCGCTGCAGAAATTCCTGTCTCTTCTCCCACCAGATGCAATTGAGAAGACAAGTGAAGAGCAGCCGCAGAACATGGAGGAGGCTGTCATGGTGGCATCCTTCCTGGAAGATGACAGAGCTGAATTGGACAAAGACACAGAGAGACAACATGATGATGGGCATACTGACCATGTCTACTCAAGGTAAGGCATTCTCTGTGTCTCAATTCACCTATTAGCCATCCTAAATAGTATCCAAGGTTCGAATTAGAGTGTCACAAATGGCCATATTTTGAAATGAGTTGTTGTACTAGTACTAGTCATCATCGAATAACCTCCAGAAAACACTGCATACTTTCACAGGTATTGTTATGTTGTGGGAAACAAACACATGCACTTGACAGGGGTACAGGTAGTTCTGCGTCTGGATATGTACTATAGTATACCACCGTGTCCATTGGAAAAGGTGTGTGTGTGTGTGTGTGTGCGTGTGTGTGTGTGTGTGTGTGTGTGGCTGTGTGTCTATAGAGTGAAGGTGGAGTTGTATTCAAACCTGAGTGTCCCTGACATTTGACCTAAATCTATTTCAGGGATTATATCATCTCCAATGAGCTGAAGAAGCTGGACTCGGAACCAGTCTTCTCGTCTGATAGCCACAGTCTGGAAGTCACTGTTGGAGATGAGCATTTTAAAGAGAAAGAGGTTTCTGAGGCTATGCTTTCCCCATCAATGGCTGATATAAAGCCAGTCCTAAATGCTGAAGATGCACCTTCCAGTAGACATGATTCTCAAGCTCTGCTTCATGGAGCCTGCTATAGTGGCGAATCAATCAAGTCTTCACCAAGGAGAGCTAGTAAAAATGGGAACCTAACCACAGGAGCAAAATTAAAACGAATACTTGATTGTCCGGACTGCGGTAGCAAATTCAAGAGGTTTGACTATCTAAGAAAGCACATATGTACTCCTGGGCAAAGTCTGGGGTGCCAACACTGCGATCTGCGCTTCCCCTCCCTGTCCCAGTTAACTAACCACCTACGCGTGCATCGGAAAATGTTACACTGTCCCGAGTGCAACAAGGCTTTCAGAGACCGCTTCAACCTCCGCTGCCACCAGCGCACACACACAGGTATGCTAGAGAAACAACAAAGTTTGTAGTCGAAGTCATTTGTTGATTCTCAGTGGCAATACATTTGCTTGGTATTACTACGATGTGTTATGACGAAATTCATATACATTATCTGTAAATACTAGGCAATATGGAGCTGGTTGTATAAACATGTAAGAAAGGATTAGCACATTTGAGGCATTTACACAGATTATATCTTTACACTTTACTCCATTTAGCAGTTCTGATGCATACTACCGGTATACATGAAATTGAGCTGTTAGTGTGCATCATTATGTGCCACCTATGACCATGTTGCAACTAGAATGTTCTACTTAATGACACTCACATTGTAACTACACACACTGGATTATTTTATCAGGTAAAACAGACTGGATTCCAACTGTTAGCTACAGGTTGTTTTGTTTTGTTTTTAGCTTCAGTTCAATCCATGCATCATCTAAAAGGAGCACCAATATCCCAAGATTTCCCATATTGAGTACAAATAGAAGAAATTGTGTATTTGATTCCAAGCTTATTAAATCTTGCTGATTTGTTAATATTAAGATGACTATCAGCCTGTATCTGATCACAAACTGAATTGATTAGATGCATGTCTGTTTTGCTATGGTGAGCTATCCAAAAACTCGATCAGATCATGAGGAAAGCACGCTTAGCGAGGGTTATCTATAGCATTTATCTTTGCAGAAAGATGCCAAAGCAACATGAGAATTAATCCAAATAAAAACATTGCCACACCATTTTGGTAGAATTTTTTTTTCTTTAAGTCATTCATTCATTCATTAGCTGGCATCCGGTTGAGGGTGTCCTCGAAGCATTTTTCTTTAAGTAAAGGTGCCAACAGTCATGTTTACATGCACATTAACGTTCACATATTAATCAGAATTTAGCAGTATTCTCATTAGTATGGAGGCATGTAATGCCGCAATCTGATCGCACAATTCAGATTAATACAATATTCTGATTCCCCAAATTCCTCTGGAATATACCTGTTTTAATCTGAAACGTGTTGCACGTAAACATGCAAATGTATGAGAGGTATGCGCCTGCTCAGTTCACAAGGAATTGTGGGTGCTAACAGATGCTTAGCTGTAGGCTAGGACTTTAGGAATGACAACTCAGGCATACTTAGAACAACCACGTATACAGGAATATTCTGGTGCCTGTATGCATATAACCATTGTATCCGGAATATGGCTGCAACCTGAATACAGACCATAAACAGAATTTGATGTGCATGTAAATGTAGTCATTGTATATTATTAACAAAAAACTCGTTTAGAGTTCAGTCTGTGATTCTACAATGCACCGAGACATACCTCAGTCTATCCCTTGAGTGTCTTTGCAATTCCATGCAGCTGTGATTTTGCCTTTGAGTACGACTTTAAAGACTGTCTGTCTAAAATAAACGGCATAATAAATATACTATACTATTCTAGACACTGTCAGCATTCTACCTAATTCTTGGCTCTTCTTGGCAGGCGAGCGCCCCCATATCTGCTCTGACTGCGGCTCTGCGTTCGCTCAGGAGCGAGGGCTTCAGGAGCACCGCAACATCCACACCGGCGAGAGACCCTTCCAGTGCCCAGTGTGCAGGAAAGGTTTCAGCCACAGCCGCACGCTTGCCAAACACGTGGTTGTCCACTCGGAGGCAAGGCCTTACATGTGCTCTGACTGTGGCAGAGCTTTTAAGATTAAAGACAACCTGCATCAGCATCAGAAGAAAATGCACCCCAGCCAATACTTGTGAACACACCCTATAGCTAAAACACAGACTACTGAATGAGCCATGCAATTTACAAGCAAAAGTGGTTGCAAAAATATACAGTTTATACTGCCAGTGACATTTAAGACCTTTCTCTTCACAGATACAGTGAGGTGAAATAAGTGTTTGGACACTTTTGTATAAAAGTATTCGCACACCACCAGTTATTAATGCTAGTACTTTGTTGCAAAGCCGCTGTTTGAGACTTTTGCAAGAAGAAGTGGGTTTTTGTCACATTGTGGTTTAGTTTTAGCCTATTACTCTTAGCAAATTTTCTTCAATTTTCAAGTTATGAAGGTCTCTTTGATAGACTCGTAATTTCAAAATCGCCATTTAATAATTCAGGAGACTGATTCAACTCTAGACCATGCCAGTACCTCCTTCTTTTTTTAGAAAGCAGTTTTGAGGTTGTCTGGTTGTCTGGGATTGTTGTTTTGTTGAAATGTCCATATTCCCCCCAGATACAGTGTTTTGGCAGATGATCTTCAATTCTCCTCTAATATGTACATCACACTGTTCATGTTCCCTTTGATGACATGTCATGCCCCATGCAGCTACATATTTAAAATACTTTATTGTTCATATTTATGAGTACAAAGTCAAAAGGCATACTTAAACACAAGGACATTGTGTGTGTAGATTTTAGATTTTTAGTGGATATATGCACTGAAAGTATACTAAATAACAAAAACAAATGTGTCTGAATAAATATTTCTGCTTACAGTATACTCAAAGGTATTAAAAATGGTCTGTTCCTTTTTCAGAACTGTTCAATATAAAGGGAGTTTATTATACTACAACTAAGTCTACAACACAAATTACAAATAAATTGTAGTTTTAAGCTAAACATTCAGTTTAACAGCCCATTCTTAGATTCAGGCAACACTCCTGCTGATTCACACGTCCTAAAAGGCATAAAGTTATATCGCGTTATATCATCGCAATAATTTAACAGTAATAATTGTGGTATGAGAATATTTCATATCTGCAATAAATATTTTAAACTATAATTCTGTTTCAGTAATATAGCTGTGGCAAATATGTAGCTGATTGTGTTTGTTTGAGCAGCTGCCAAACCTGCACTTACTTTAATTTAGAAGGTTAATCCACTTTCGCAGATGCATTTTGACCAGGACTACAGGTAAACGTAAGATCAATAAGAATATTCTATTTGTTCTTAGGTGGCCAGATGAACATTAAACCTGACCCAGAGTGAGAGTATTTCTGGATCAATTGGATCAGGTAGTTCTCTTCTTGTGCTTGACAGTCTTCATTGCCTAACTCCAGTGTGACACAAATGGCAAACACTTCCACCATATACACTAATTGTCCACTTGTTGTCCACTATTAGGTACACCTTCTCATTTATGCGGTTATCCAATCAGCTAATCGTGTGGCAGCAGCCCAGTGCATAAAATCACGCAGATACAGGTCAAGAGCTTCAGTTCATGTTCACATGAAACATCAGAATGAAGAAAAAGTGTGGTCTCTGTGACTTTAACCATAGCACGGTTGTTGGTACAGGATGGGCTGGTTTGAGTATTTCAGAAGCGCGCACACACACACACTATAGTTTACACAGAATGGCGTGAAAAACAAAATATATCGAGTGAGGGACAGTTCTCTGGGTAGAAACTACTTGTTGATAAGAGAGGTCAGGGGAAAGTGGCCATATTGGTTCAAGGTGCCAGGAAGGGTGTAGTAACTTCAGTAATCACTCCTTGCAACCGCGGTGAGCAGAAAAGCATCTCAGCATGCACAAAACATCCAACCCTGAGGTAGATGGGCTCCATCAGCAGAAGACCACATTGTCGTCCACTCCTGTCAGTCAAGAACAAGATTATGAGGCTGTCTAGGGCACAGACACACTGAAACTGGACAATTGAAGATTGAAAAAAAAAACCCTGATCTTTATCCAGTCTTCAGCTGTCTAGTTTGGCGAGCATGTGTCCGTGATAGCCTCAGATTATTTTTCTTGGCTGACTGGACTGGAGCCCAAAATGGTCTTCTGTTGTAACCCATCCACCTTAAGAGGTGATGTTTTGTGCATGCTGAGATACTTTTCTGCTCACCACAGTTGTAAAGAGTGATTATTTTAGGTAGTATATAATTCCTGTCAGCTGTAACCAGTCTGGTCATTCTCCTCTGATCTCTTTCATCAACAAGGTGTTTTAGCCTGTAGACTTTCTGGACACAGGATTGTTTTTCCTCCATTATTGTGTGTAAACTTTAGAGACTAAAATACTCAAACCAGCCCATCTGGTACCAACAACCATGCCAATTGTTCTTCATTCTGATGCTTGATGTGACCATTAACTGATGCTCTTGCCCTGTATCTGCATGCTTTTTATGCATTGTGCTGCTGTTCAGATTAATCAGCTTTTTAGATAAATGCATGAATGTGCAGGTGTGCGGGCATTTCTAAAGTGGTCAGTGAGTGTATTTAGCATGGTTCCATATGTTTCATGCACTACAGTAGTAATTGTAGTATTTTACAGTTGGGGTCTGCAAGAGTCCCTGAAGAGGAATGCCGTTGATCTTCATCAGATATGCAAAAGTACTTGCAACGTTGTTAACAGCTATTGTTGTTATAAACCGGTGCCTTTCTTTTGACAATGTTCTCTGTGGTTGGTTCAACAGTGGCTTTGATTACTACACAGTACTACAATACACATGGAATTGACTCTCATCTGTAGTTTATATATCCAGAAGTCTTATAACCATCCGAATAGTACTTTAAACATCCCCGGTCTCCCTGGCAGAAAGTTGGCTTGAGGCTGGACATTCATTCGATATTCGCAGACATGAGCAAATTAAGGGACCGTCTCTAAAGTTACATACGCCATTGTTATAGACGTTTCTAACTTCAATAGCATTTGAAGTGAATGATGTACAGTCACAAAACCAATTGGAAAGTGTTCATCTTTACAGACCCGGTCTCCCCTAAATCTTAGCCATACATACCACGTTCTCTGACAGGTACTGCTGCCATGCGTGACAAAAGGAAAATAGACAAGAGGCAACTTTCTCAGAACTTTCTAGTCGTTTCTTTATCACAGCTGTACAGCTTGCTGCTTTCTTTCTCTACGTCACGCACCGCTGGAAACACGTGCAGCCTCCTCGCAATGGAGCTGCGGCGGCCTCTGTACACCGCACATCCAGCACACAGGGCAGGAAACTTCCTCCACACGCAGGACATGGACTGCACCTCGGCCACTGCGGAAAACTTTCTGGTAATGAATTTATCTCTCGTCTGGTTTATTGCTTCACGTGTCTATTTCAGCGGAGAGCAATAGGAATGTTTTCCCATATTATACTGTGCATAATGTATATTTCTGAATAAAATCAGTCAAATATATTTGCATATGGAGTATTGCTGAATCCATTTTTTTAGATGTCTTAATATTTGCCATTGCGTCTGAATTTAGTTTGATTGTGGTGCTGAGTGAATGAACAATGCCCATCATTGCTTTTTGCTATTATTCCTTGCAACTTGGCTCAGTTTGGGGAAATCATTATAGATGCCAAATAATCCATTAACGTGAGTACTTACTTAATTAAAGTGAACGGGAAATTTGTGCCTTGGTGGAAATGATTTCGAACTGTAACTTTTATACATGTAAATCCTCAAACCCATCAGACTCCAGAGGAGCTCATGTTGATGCATTTTCACTAGGCATTACGCATCCTTGTCTCTGCTTACGGTCCTGTGTTGCTTAATGTAGCTATTCCTATCACTGTGACATGTTATGAGTTAGACCCGTGTCATAACCTTGATCTGATTATCCCCTAATAGAGGGTCCATGTGGAACGTGTCAAAGGAGCGCCAACTCTGTGACTTGCAGAACTTTCAAGCGACAACATGGACATGTCAATATAAAGGTACATCTCAAACAATTAGAATATCATGGATTTTTTTTTTCCTGTAATTGAATTCAAAAAGTGGAACTTTCATATATTCTAGATTCATTACACATAGAGTGAAATATTAATTCTTTTTTTGTTTTAATCTTGATTATTATGGCTCACAGCTCATGAAAATCAAAAATCTAGTATCTCAAAATATTAGAATAAAGAATTTATAATACAGAAAATTCGACCTTCTGAAAAGTATGTTAATTTATGCGCTGATACTCGGTCAGGGCTTTAATCCTTTTGCATGAATTACTGCATGACTGCAGCGTGGCATGGAGGCGATCAGCCTGTGGCACTGCTGAGGTGTTCTGGAAGCCCAGGTTGCTGAGATAGCGGCGTTCAGCTCGTCTGTATTGTTGGGTCTGGTGTTTCTCATAGATTCTCTATGGGGTTCAGGTCAGACGAGTCGGCTGGCCAATCAAGCGCAGTAATACCATGCTCAGAAAATCAGTTACTAGTAGTTTTGGCACTGTGGGCAGGTGCCAAGTCCTGCTGGAAAACTAAATCAGTAGATAGAAATATGAAGTGCTGTAAAATCTCCTGGTAGATGCTGCATCGACTCTTGACTTGAGAAAACACAGTGGATCAACACGAGCAGATGTCATGGCACCCCAAATCATCACTGACTGTGGAAACTTCACACTGGACTTCAAGAAACTTGGATTCTGTGCCTGTCCACTCTTCCTCCAGACTCGGGGACCTTGATTTTCAAATGAAATGCAAAATTTACATTCATCTGAAAAGAGGACTTTGGGAAACGGTCCAGTTCTTTATCTCCTTAGCCCCTGTAAGACGCTTTTGACGTTGTCTCTGGTTCAGGACTGGCTTGACACTAGGAATGCAAACTGCAACATTTCTGTATTATAAATTCTTTATTCTAATATTTTGAGATCCTAGATTGTTGATTTCCATGAGCTATAAGCTGTAATCATCAAGATTAAAACAAAAAAGCCTTGAAATATTTCACTGAACGTGTAATGAATCTACAATATATGGAAGTTCCACTTTTTGAATTAAATTATGGAAAAAAAATACTTTCCCACGATATTCTATTTTTTTAGATGCACCTGTATACTGCACTCTCCACAGTGCTTCAGCACAGAGAATATACTGTGGTATATGGATATACTGTATATATAGCATGGCTGCTGAGGGGATGTCCTATATCGATGCTTGCAGGACTGAGTTAGCTATCTGCAACTGAAATGAATGCCTCATAGGTCTGTTTGAACATAAATGACTCATTCTGCATCAGACTGGGCTTAGTCATCTCAGCTGTGTTGTCAACCTCATTATACATCCCCAACTGAGACAGGAATAAGAGGAAAAAATGCAATCAGCACTCAACAATTAAAATGTAGACCTCTAATATCCATCCATCCATTTTTGGATCTGCTTATCCTACACATGGTCATGCTGGAGCCTAGCGCCTATGCAAAAGAACTTGGAGCACAAGACCGGGGACATCCTGGATGGTGCCAACCCTTTACAATACTTTTAACATCTCATCTGATATGTACATATTAGTTAGTGATGCCTACATACATTTTGATGTTGCCTTGTTATTAGACACTTTTTAATATAGGGCCACACCATCAGTGGCATGTCCAGGGTTTTAGACATGGGGTAGTATCACCTAATAATTTATTGGACAAAATTACTTTAGCAGAATATTTGATTTGTTCCTTCACACAAAAATGAATGACAATTTAATAACATTACTATTTTGCCTTTCATTTATGCATTCCTCTTTAGTAACCACTTTATCTGGCCTGTGGTTGCCTATACCTCTCTCATGGACACAGGGCACAAGGTGGGAATACAATCTAAATCAGATTCATTTGCATACTCATTCTCATTATACATTCATTCTCATTAAACATTAAATCAGCACGATCTGATATGATTCATTAAGTCTTTATGAATTGCATGGCAGAGGTGAGATTTGGAGAAGTGTCAGGTTAAGGATTAATTTAAAGCTAACACCTCATCCACCCATTTGGTCACTCCTCTGTTTGGCATGCATGCAGGAGGAGGAGATGCATTATGGCCTGTTTTCATTTCCTAAAACTTCTGGTGATGTTGCACTATCTGAATAATACATGTCGTGAAGATGTTTAGAAGAACCTAACTACATATTTTAATCTGGGTTGTAAATAAATCGCACAGGAGGTACAGGAAGTGAGTAGTGCTGATCGATTATTATTAGATAAAAGCAATTTGATTTATGGGACAGAAAATAATTATACATAATTAAAATTTGACAACAATATTTTCATTTATCCTGACAGGGCTTAGTATGGAACGGTTTAGCTCTTAATGAGCTTCTATAATTCGTGAACAATCTGGCCTCAGACTTTAATAAGCATTTAATGTGTCTTTGTCAATTGTTTTTTCGTCCTGGAAAGCTGAGATAATAATGCGGTAAATATTTCAGCAGCGGAAAATCTTCCTGTGCTTTATTAATTCATGTTATCATTGAATGATCAAAAGAATGTTGTTGAATTAAAGCAGGGTGCACGCTCTACTCCATTAGTGTCACTTAACAGACGGAGAAGGAGATCCTTTTCCTTATTAAACATAGATGGGGCTTGTAAGAGGAGCCTAGCTTTGGAGAATCACTGACCATATCATTTGATCTTTCACCTCTGCTTTAGAAAAATGGTCTAAAATGCCACTTGAACACTACTGAGACTACAGAATATTTGTCAGTGCTTAAAAAAATTGTAATGATGATTAAACGTTCAGTCACACCTGTTTTTGTAACATTTGCTGAAGTCCTCCTTTCGTTCCAGCAGCTATCTAATCAGAGGACAAACTCTGGTCTCATTTCAGACTTTGAGAGAAACAACAAATCATCTAGTCAATAAGGATAAAGATGCTTTGCTAATGACCTGTCAATCATGTTTCTGTTTTGTAAGCTCACAATATTGCAGTAGCGTCCAAAGTTACTCCATAAGTGCTGACTTTAACTTTAAACCCCTTGGTACTTTCTCTAACTTCATGTATTGATTTTCAGAGTGTGTTGATAATTACGCTGCAGTTGTCTCTCAGAGTACAGAGTTGTCTCTCAGAGATTCTGACCCAGCAGGGTTACTCTCGGGTGGACTGTAGCCTTAAGAGTTGTAAGTGTGTCTCACACAGCCTCAGGGGCAGCTACAATGGCCATTATTTCTCTGCATTCCGGCTACAAATGCAATTCCAAGGGCAAGGGAATATATACAGTATGTACTATCTTCTACAGTATGTAGTATTTTTGTATATAGTATATGTTTATATAGTAGCTTTATGTGTAATATCACATTTACAGATGTTTGAAGGTCTTAATAGAGCAGGTACTTAGTTAGAAACATTAAGATGTAATATCTGTCACAATTTTAATACTGATATTATTTATATTACAGGCAGCATAGTGGTGCCATATGCAGTGATGCTGCCTCAGAGCTCCAGGATCTGCAGCTTGATCCTGAGCTCTGATTACTGTCTGTGTGGAGAGTTGCATGTTCTCTCCATTTCCTCATAGGTTTCCTCTGGGTTCTCCAATTTCCACCCACCTCTCTGATCCTGTAGGTGAACAGGCTACTAAATTGCCCTCAGTGACAATAAGTGTATGTGGATGGCCGCTTGTCTGGGTTGATTTCCTGCCTCATGACTGTTCCCAAGACAGGCTCCAGATCCACTGCAACCCTGACCAGGATAAAGCAGTTGCTGAAGATGAGGGAATTAGGTATATTCCGTTCCACTTCTATGATATATTTATATCCAGGTAAATTGCCAAATTGACTGTAATAACCAAGCTAGAGCCTTTGAAGTGTTTAAGCAATAAGTTCTCGTTAGTGCAACACCACACAGTGTGTGGAAGGTGCCTGGAGGTAAAATAGAGGCGTGCGTCTCTCGCGCTCTCTAGCTGTTCGTCCGTGCGTCTCTCGCACTCTCTCGCTGTTCGTCCGTGCGTCTCTCGCGCTCGCTAGCTGTTCGTCCGTGCGTCTTTCGCGCTCTCTAGCTGTTTGTCCGTGCGTCTCTCGCGCGCTCTAGCTGTCCGTCCGTGCGTATCTCCTTGTTTTCACTAGTAGATGATCACACTTTGGCTGTTGATCATTTATTCCATTAAGTGCATTTCTAGCAACACAATCGAATCCACAGAGATGACTTGAGAAAAGTAAACTTGTATGACTGTTGTAAAGTGGAGTTAAGGAGGGCACATGGTTATGCAGTCCGTGGGTGAGTGTCATGACCGTGCAAACGTAAGGGACAGAATGTCTTTGTATTTCCTGGTATGAAAGACTTTTTTTGTGACTGACAGACAAAGGAGACACGCTTGTTAACCAAGATTGATTTGCGGCAGCAAATAGATGAAGCCTCATGAGACAGTTACAGGAGAACAAACAGCAGCTGGGCTTTAGTGGCTCTCACTGAGTAAAAAAGAAGCCCTGAGTGGCATCAAGCCAATAGCAAAACGAAGCCTGTGTAACACTCATCACGCTCACAACCAAACAGGGTCTGGTTTAGCACACACAATAATTCACTTCCCTCTTTGGACAGACATGGTAGGAAGTGAGAAAGGCTGATTATGCACTGCAGAGTTTGGTTTAACTGATCTCAGGCCTGTCACACACACACTTTGTCAGAAAAATACTACATGAGCGCAGATTCTTTGCCAGCTATGCAGTCAAACTCACATGTCATGTGCTTACTGAGGTGAAGCAAGCTGCTGAAAAGGGAAGGTGGAAGCTTCACGTGTGACACAGGATGATCATAGTGATGAGCTAGACACAAATCTGTTCTGTTTCTAGACATGTGAGTCCAAAATCACTGACACAGTCATGGAAACTGGACACAAGCAGTTTAAACAACTTGATATTGATTTTAAAAGTGCAGACCATGTTTAAAAAAAATCGTGCATATGATTACACTCTTGCTGAAAAGCAAAGTAAGGGATTACTTCACTGTTTGAAGTGTCATAATAGTCATAATATGTATGCTATTATATATACAAAATTAATTAATAAGGGAGTAGTATGATTATTATTATTATGGAAAATAATGATTAATTGGTTATTTTCCAATAACAGCATAGATAAGCTAACACCCTTCACCATATCAACAAGTAGACATTTTGCTTTGTTCAATAATTTTTTAAAAAAATGTTTATGTTCATTATTAGCCTTATTAGCTGCTACTATAGAAAAAATAATCTATTACAGTGAATAATTAATATGCAAAAACGTAACACCTTCTAAATAATGAGATTTGAGAATTAACTGTGGTATAAGATCATATAATAATCCATGTCTGAGATTAGTAATTAGTAGCTGATTGGACATTTAAATTTATTCCATTCTGGTTGTTTAATTTTTCCTTCTTAAACAAACTGTCCATTTTTCTGAAAAGCATCCAGGTAGAGTCATGTTCAGCTAAAAAGCCTTAATGATCCAAATAACCCTTAAAGAGCCCCTTTTCGTAAGGGTGCAGTGTATGTCTATTCTAGTGTGAGCATTATATTTGCTATTTCTAATAACAAACTATCTTACTAATAGCCAGGTAGGAGATGGGAATGTTGGGGCATAGGCTTCAAACCCAACACATTGACTTCCCTTGACATGACTCCTTGACTACTGCTATTAGCTGGGTGATAAATGTGCTGCCAATGTGCCACTGAAGAAACTCAGCCAAAAGACTGGGGCGAGACTTTTTCACAAGAGCAGGATGGAAAGCAAAGGGTCTATTCCATCTCTCAGAGAATGAAGTAGGTATAGCAATTATCAGTAAAACACCTCCACTTCTTAGATTGGGAAAGCAGTTATTAGAAGGGACAACATGTGCAATGAAGTCATTAAAAGTCATTAATCAACACTATGGAGCAACATTTCTAACATCTACAGACCTGCAGGAAGCAAAGAACGAGTTCTAAAAACAAAAACAGGGTTACAATAGGAAAACTGAAAATATGGGACATTTATTTCATAATGTGGATGTGTATGTATGTTTATATGACTTCATTACGCATGTTCTCCCTAATTATTTTAGTTTTTATAATGTGGATATTTGAGTAAGAACTCTTCATAAACCATGAATTAAATATGGTTTATACTGGTGAGTATTAATTCTGTATAAATGACAGATAGTATTCTAAAACATCATGTTTCCTCTCAGTGGATAAACACAGTCATATACCAGTTGCTCTAAATAGCATCCAGATCACCTTTCTTTTTCTTTTCTTTTTTCACAGTTAAAGAAAACACATATCTGGGCAGGAGTGAGTCATCAGTATTGATGGCACTGTTGATCTACACATTTGCAGCTGCATTGAGTATCATTCCTGCACTATACTGTGCCAAATAGCTTGTGCTTTATTGATGTGTTTTCTCTTTCCAGATTTGCTTTGTGTGTAAGAAAACAACATACAGAAGTCTTACTTAAAAACTGTAATCCTCAGACAAGTTGTATAATCAGCAACTTCTAACAGCAGTTTATGAACATAAGCAAATCCAAAGCAGATGGATGCAGCAAAGCCATGGAGTTTAAATCCAGCCTACTCTGCTATGATTACTGTGCAAGATATATCTTTTAGACCTCTCTGATTTTGTCTTACCTTTAATAAAATTACTTTTTTGTGGAAGTTATACATTATGTTGGAGATAGTATTGTGTAATTATAGTGTATTATTAACTTAGTCAGAGAAACTGTGGGAAACCCCACTCCAACTAATAAATTGACTAATTCTCTAAACTGATTAAGTAGTTCAGTGCTATAAAAAGTCAGTTGGAGGTAATGAGAATAGACTAATGTGAGCAGGCTCCTTCTTTTAAATTGTGCCCATGGTGAGTTTCTTTGTTGTCAGATCTTTGTTCTTGCCTAATACTGCACACTACCTGCATTTAGCATGCCGATGAGTCATGCTTATTAGCTTGCTGGAATCGTTCTTACCTGGTACTTTGCAGAGGGAGGAGTAGAATCCCTCTGATTTCAGCATGATGAGTAACGAGCCCCATCCCAGGAGTACAGCAGAGAAGAGCAGATTCTCAATCACCGCTGTCACTGCCATCCACCAGCGGCGTGAGAAAGCTGTGGCCAGTGAGGGGGCCATGATGCTGGACACTCTGACACTCACAAACCAGTTATAATGGCAAAGGCTCGCAAAGCTTTGATGATTAAGCCTGGAAAACCCAACATGTTGTTAAAATCAAGAGGGCAGCTCTATAAACCACATCTTGTTAAATAGGATGTGTCTTGACAACATGAACCTCCATGGCAGCATAATTAAAATCACACACACACACCACACACACACACACACACACACACACACACACACACACACACACACACACACACACACACAC
>JAOUWY010000015.1:13158779-13178166 GCA_025728095.1 Prietella phreatophila | reverse complement strand
ACAGCAAATTTACACTGTTACACAAGCTGTACACTCACTACTTTACATTGTAGCAAAGTGCCATTTCTTCAGTGTTGCTACATGAAAAGATATCAAATATTTACAAAAGTGTGAGGGTTGTACTCACTTTTGTGAGATACTGTATGTATGAGTATATTTGTGGGTACACACCTTAAATAACATTTGGTAAATTGACAGGTATTCTGACAAAATATATAGCATTCAGTGTGTTCATGGTAAATTTCTGTAAAATGCAATGCATCCTGGGATGTTTGGCTGCTTGGGTCAGCTACAGCTAATGTTTCATTTTAATCAGAAGCAGTGAACTTCCAGCAATGACAAGATGCTCTTCGTACCATCATGTCTCCAGTCATGAAGTTGGTTGTGAAAGTAATTAGCATAAATATTATTTAAATGGATTATTTTTCATGCGCTGTTTAGTTTAGAAGGGAACTTGTAATTCATTTAACTAACTGTAGCATTTACTGTAAACTTTTTTACTCCGTTTTACTCTTTCTGTTTTTACTGGCTTTCAGAGGATCAAATATAAGAGATACATAATTTTGAGATAAAAAAATATTCTGATCTATCCATTAGGGAAAGTTAAACTCATCTCTGTGCCAAAACACGGGTTATTGATTTTAGATTTAGTTGGAATATAGCACTCATTAGTGGCACATAACTCCATAGAACAGTCTCAAGAGAAGTATAACAATAATGTTTGTGTCTGCATGGGAAGTACAGAAGATGAAAAGAAAATGCAATTCTAAAACTGGACCTTCTAGCTTCAGCAGATGTCTACACACATCCATATTTCATTTCCCTCGTTTTCTCTTTGTGTCTTTTTCAGTAAAAGAATAAATCAAGTGATTTTCAATATAGACTCTTCATTTATTTCCCCCTCAAGGTCCAGATATTTAATTTACATTGATGTCCCACATTCTGTGTGTACTTCCAGGAATGCATGTCTTTGTAAGAGTGAAGAGTGTCTCACTTTTTCTCCCAGTTGTAATATTTTAAATGCTTTCATTTGTAAGCCCGGTGTGTTTTTCTGCTAAATATCCTTATTATAATATCAGTATATGTTGTCAGTCAGGGGCATAATAAAACCACCATTAGAAAATTGCCTGCAATAATACATAGATTAACTATATTTTGTTTTTATGAGTATCCTAAAACAAATACAACCTCATAACAGCTTGTTTTGGGGCTTTGTAGGAAAATGACAGCAGCTAAATTTATATACTTTTCTATTTTATTATTGTAGTTTTACCATCAACAACAGAGATTCCTTCTTCTCCAACTCCACCAGAAGCAGAATAGTGCACCACGTCTTACAGCGCACCAAGTATGAGGACGGCAAGTCAAAGATGGGTAAGTCACAGATATATAATCTTCCCTCAGATCTGTATAGACAGTAGGCCTACTCATGAACCTTCACTCTTGTTCTCTGAATCAGCACGTTTTACTGAATGTAATAGTCTATAGTCATTTCTCTCTATTTGCTATTTGTCTTGATGGGTTTGAAGGAAACAGTGCAATATTGATTACTTCTACTGTAATTTCCGGACTATAGAGCGCACCTGAATATAAGCCGCACCCACTAATTTTAAAAAGAAAAACAATTTTGTACATATATAGGCCACACTTGTCTATAAGCCGCAGGTGTCCACATTGCAACGAGATATTTACACAGAAAGATGTTACTGTTATGCCAGCGCCGACAGAGGGCACTGCAGCGCTTCAGTTGAATGGAATTATCTTTGTTTTGTTCGCTCGCTTCCGGATTTGCGAGAGCTTTAGCCGAATGATCACAGCTGTGTGTGTATTTTAAGTTAATGTCATGGGTTATTTAAAGGCTGGAGTTACCAAGCACGTTGCTCGTTATTGTTTGTGGGAATGTTTATATGTTTGGAGGTTAGTTCATAGCTGTGGTCCATGCTAAGAAGGATATTGCTCCATGCTTCGTTTGCTTTAAGTTTGTGTGAGTATTAAATAAAGACTTTTGATCTGCATTTGCCTCCAGTCTCCGTTCCGTGACAGTTACACAGATTTTTTTAACATTTAATGAAATACGTACCGTAAACGCTGGTTAAAAAAAAATTTTAAATACAGTTGCCTACCTGTTACGTACCGGTAGTAGAGACAAGCGCAGGCCGAGATGAACCCAGGAAGCGAGAAACACTAAGAAGTCCGTAATAACAATAAAGGGATAATCCGTAAGCCAGTTAAATCCGAGAATGTATTTTAAGTGCTTGGTAACGACTGGTTGTGGTACAGAGTGTTTACTTCGCGCTGTGTTGATAATGAGGGCTTAAGTAACCTTGCATGTCACACAGGTGTATGCACTCAGTAATCTGGTGAACTCGAGCGGAGGCATGTGTGCATGAAGTGCAAAATGACTGATCTGAAGAATGTAGTGTGAGCGCGTTAGATTTAATTCAAACAGTTTCATTGGTCCACTGTGATCTGTTGGGTAATTTCATTGGTCCGATGTGATGAGGCTAAATGTTTTGTCGGCATGAAGCTCGTTAGCCTGTTAAAATCCATAAATTAGCCGCGTCATTGTTTAAGCCGCAGTGTTCAAAGTCTTTGAAAAAAGTAGCGGCTTATAGTCCGGAAATTACGGTAAATGAATGATCCTTGCTGTTATGTGAGAGAGACTCAGACAGATGCAAGTGCAGGTAAGGCAGCTTTAATAAAAGTCTATGCAAAACTGAGTCAGAGGCAAAAACTAGAAACAGGCACAGGTCAGGCATCAACAAAGAGGATATCAGTGAATGAGCCAAACATGTAAATCAGAAAACAAAATCAAAATCAAAACTAGTAAGAATCAGGCAAAATACAAAGGCTTGGTAATGTCAAATACACAAAGGAATTAAGAATACAGCTGCATCTAAAAAAAATTTATATCATGGAGAAGTTCGTCTTTTTCTGTAATTTAATTCAGAATGTGGAACTTACATATATTGTACATTCATTACACATTCACTGAAATATTTCAAGCCTTTTTTTGTATTAATCTTGATAATTACTTCTTACAGTTCATGGAAATCAAAAATTCAGTATCTCAAAATATTAGAATAAAGAATTTATAATACAGAAATGTTGCAGTTTGCATTCCTAGTGTCAAGCCAGTCCTGAACCAGAGACAACGTCAGAACGTCTTGCCGGGGCTAAGGAGAAAAAGAACTGGACTGCTGCTCTGTGGTCCAAAGTCCTCTTTTCAGATGAATGTAAATTTTGCATTTCATTTGGAAATCAAGGTCCCCGAGTCTGGAGGAAGAGTGGACAGGCACAGAATCCAAGTTTCTTGAAGTACAGTGTGAAGTTTCCACAGTCAGTGATGATTTGGGGTGCCATGACATCTGCTGGTGTTGATCGACTGTGTTTTCTCAAGTCAAGAGTCAATGCAGCGTCTGCCAGGAGATTTTACAGCACTTCCATCTGCTGATTTTCTTTTCGAGCAGGACTTGGCACATGTCCACAGTGCTAAAACTACTAGTAACTGTCATGATTCCCCTGTGAAGAAGCGCACTTTAAGCATGGTGCGCATGCGCCTGCTTCTTTAGTGTTGACATTCCAACACGTGTATAACCACGTGTCTTGGGTTGACATCATGTCGCCGCCCCGTCTTGTCATGGGTCATCAGGTCACGTGTGCTATTGTATTGCCCGCAGCTGTTAGCAGTTGCCGGGGCTAATGATACGTGTGTGTGTGTGCATATATACCGGGAGCCGTGCTACACACTGCATGGGTAATTCCATGTTGATAGAGTCAATGTAGATAGAGAAAAACTAGATAGACTTAGAGGTCGATTCTAGAATTAGATATAGATGTAGATCATAGATCATAGATTTAGAGAGTCTTTGTTCAAAGTCTAAGTTCATGCCCATGTGTCATAGCCATAGCCTTAGCCTTAGGCATAGTTTAGTTAGCATGGCTTATAGCATAGCCTAGCTTAGCTTAGTACATTGAGTTTGGTATGTTTCTTGTTCTGTTGGCTCTCATAGTTGTAAATAAAAGCACCGTTCGAACTGCGAATGCATCCGTCCTACTTTCCTGACGTCACGATGCATGACAGTAACTGGTTTGCTGACCATGGTATTACTGCACTTGAGTGGCCAGCCGACTCGCCTGACCTGAGCCCCATAGAGAATCTATAAGAGACACCAGACCCAACAATACAGACGAGCTGAAGGGTGCTATCAAAGCAACCTGGGTTTCCAGAACACCTCAGCAGTGCCACAGGCTGATTGCCTCCATACCACACCACATTCATGCAGTAATTCATGCAATAGGATTAAAGCCCCAACCAAGTATTGAGTGCATAAATTAACATACTTTTCAGAAGGTCTACATTTCTGTATTATAAATTCTTTATTCTTGTTACGCCCTCACCGGCAGATGGCACTGCAGCGTGGCTTTTGAGTACGCACGTGCATGTAACCGAACCCTTATATATGGACACGTGCCTCTTTGTGTTTAAGCATTGGTTTATTGGTTACTCTATGTGTCTGTGGTTTAGTTTAATTAGGTTGGTTATTTAAACTCCTCGTGTTGCCGTGCACTTTGCGTACTATTTATGTTGAATGAGTATGATACGTGAGCAAGTAAGTGAAAGGTAAATGCATTAGCATGCTAAGCGGTCTGGTTTCCATGTCCTGTTCAGTTTCCTGCCTTGCATCCAGTTTCTCGTTTTCCTGTTGAGACCGCGTTTTCCTTGTTTATTGATCTACGTGTAAAATAAAGACTTTGATCTGCACCTGTTTCTGCTCAAGTCCCGCGATGTTACAATTCTAATATTGTGAGATACTGGATTTTTGATTTCCATGCGCTGTAAGATGTAATCATCAAGATTAAAACAAACAAAAAAAAGGCTTGAAATATTTCACTCTATGTGTAACGAATCTACAATATATGAAAGTTCCACTTTTTGAATTCAATTACAGGAAAAATGAACTTTTCCACAATATTCTAATTTTTTGAGACGCACTTGTATACTTCACGGTGAACAGGTGGCAGAAAGTCTCTATATAAAGGTGTGTGTGTGCACACATGTAGTTGGAATTGGGTGTGCCTGATCAGAAGTGATTGCGAATGAGGCTGTGCGTTTGTGTTCTGTTTGTGAAGTGTAGTTGTGACGGCCATGTTTGTAGGCCATGAAGCATGTTGGGAGATAGAATCTCTGGAGTGTGCTGACTTTTGGTATTCTATATTGATTGGTGTTTATTTTTTTTCTCTAAGCAGTACAAAGTTGAATCTGTCATGATATCTAGATTTAACAAAAGAAAAATATAGTCTACATTCACAGTTGATCCATTAGTATTTCAAAGAGTTAGAAAGATGTTTAAATACTGCATTGTTCCAAAAAAATTTCAATATACAACAGATTTAAAACACAGTCAAATATTGGTAGCACTTGTAACAATGGTTTACTTGTAACAATGTGGTTAATTGAAGTACATGTTGCTGTGGTTATGATAAAATCAGTGCTTAACTACATTTCCCATCAGCCACTACACCTCACCAGATCATGTCACGTGACTGTTTGCACCTGTGTCACATTTTGGTTAATGAACACAAGTATTTAAATCATGTCTTCTACCTCAATTACACTCTAGCTGTCTAGTCTTTTTGGCTTGAAATCATAGTTCAAGATTTGGTGTCTAAATTTGCACTGTCTGTACTGTTCATTGCTTATTAAAATTGAAATCTACACTTACATCCACCTCTTCTACAAAATCCTTGACACATTTATTCTATGATAAAAGGAAAACAGTGCTGTTGAAATCTCAAATCTGACTGCTCAGAAGGCATTGAACAGCATGGCATTGTTAAATAACATCTATGAATGTTTATATTCGTTTCTAATTTATTTCTGCTTTGATTAAAACATGACAAGCAAGCACATTTCTAGGTCTGTTCGATGCTTCTGACTTATTTAACCAAACCTGAAACATTACTCATCTTTTTATTTGCATTATCTCTTTCCACATGCTTTTATAAATTTTCACCTTTTAGAAGTACCATACTCAGTCTGTTTTTATTTGCATTTATTGCATGTTTTTGTCAGAATTTTCTGATTAATGGTCCAAGGATATCATTAAGGGATTTTCTTGGTAATATTGTAAGACCCTCCGCTCAGCTTTAGACTAGATCAGATTGACTGAAGAGCTGTAAATTCTTCATAAATCATTGTGCTTGAAAGCTCCATGCCAATTTCACATAATGCACACTTGCTATTTTGTACTGACAGGGTTTTTTTTTTTTTTTTTTTAATCTCATAGGAAATAAAGAGCTATTGCTTGGATAACCTGGGATTTTTAGGAATATTTGTTCATGTCACCAGTGGCAAGATATCTGAAATCTAGCCACTAGTCAAAGGTTTAAAAATTATAAGCTCCTATAGTGCTCTGTCATCCATTGCTTGAGTATTAAATTAGAGGCAATATCCATTTGTTACAGGGCGCCCGGCAGGGGGCGCTGTGGAACCGGTTTTGTCTATGGACTCATGTGTTTTCTGTTTTGGCCTTGGTCCCTGATTTTGTACAGGTGTTTTCTGTTTCACATGATTAGTTTAGTTATCTCGGGTATTTAAGTTGGACGAGCAACGAAGCACGTGGCTCGTCCATAGTCTAATTATAGTCTGAACTGTAGTTCTAATTGTCTTTTTGGTTATAGTTGTATTCATGGTCATAGTTGTAGTTATAGTTATTCATGTTCACAGAGTTATTTTCATGTTATGCTTTGCGTTGACCTTTATGCTTTCATTTAATAAACACGTTGATTTGCGATTGTCTCCGTCTCCCTGCCCCAACCTCGTGACACCATTATCTCCATTTGGTAGAAAATGATCAGCACTTTTCTACAGTTGCTTATTTTATTACAGTGTTTACTTCCCTTGAACGTTTCCATATGTTGTAGTTTCTGCCTGGAAGTGAAATGGATTTAATGGGGATTAGATGTAAGTGAAGTGTGGGAAAATCTATATGGCTTACAAAATTTACAAATTTAAAAACATAAAAGTTGTGATTTCATAAGTATTCATGTCTGGGACAGTTCTGGTTTGATATTTTTTTTAATATCCCAAACACACATCCCTAATATATTGAATGTACTGCACAGCGCAATTAAACCCGTTATAAAAAATTGTTAAGAACATTACACAACCACAAGGAGGCCATCCACCAAATTTCCGTGACCAGATAAAGTGGGGATTAGTCAGAGAGACAACCGAGAGTCCAAACAAAAATGTAGAACGGTTCTATGAGGAACTTAAATAGATGTAATGCTTAGTATGAGATCGATCCTCAGCTGTCTCTGTAAAGTTTTGCATGTTCTTTTAATGTCCACGTGGGTTTCCTACACATTCTCAGATTCCGCTCACCTGCAAAAACAACTCAGTCTCACAGAAAAAATATTCACATGCAGCTTATTTGCAATTCCTTCTTCCAAATATCAACACAGAAAGGTTTTATGCTATAAATTCCTTAGGCTGCATTTAGCCTCAAGAATTTACTGCTTTAAACCATTCTGTGGTTTGAAAACACCCACATTACCACGTGTTACCATGTGACCTGTGAGCCCGATTATGTTCACAAAGAAGAGGAAAAGTTTCATGAGTAAGTCTAATCATATCTCCTGAAAAGCACAACCTGACACATTGTGTGTTACACTCAGCGTGTTTAAAGAAAGAGACTCGATTTCTCAAATAGCGTAGTGCTAGAGGTTAGCTTGGTCAAGCTGGTGCAGAACATGGCTTATAGATTATTCGAGGGAATGTTTGATTTGTTGATATGCAACATATGCTTATGACAGAACATGTATAGAAGGTGCTGCAGATAAGTTGCATGCGAATGGTTGTTGTTTTTTTCTGTTACCAAAAACATGCTGGTTGGTGGATTGGCGACTCAATTTTTTCCTATATTATATTTACCTTCTCTCCAATATCTCAGATTTTTTCTCTATTGGAAAATATGTTACCTTTAACTTTCTATCAGTTGTATTAACTTTCTGTCAATTATACGTAGAACTTTCTATCAGTTGTATGCCATCTTTTAATGGTAAACATGAAATAGTATTGTAAACATGAAATAGTATGCTCAATCTTTAAGAAATGTGTCCCAAAAAGTAGGAGAAAAATTCCCACATTTGACTTGGCAATTTCTATAGGTTCTAATATTCATTAGCATTATTTCAGTCGGTCACATGGTGTGCGTTTCTCCACAGCTTCTCCACGGTGTTGTCTGTCTTTCTTTAATTATTATGGCCAGCATGAACAGCTGCTGATTGGCCAGTCAGGGAGTACGTGGGAAGGTGCGTACAATCCTGTGCTGTTTCCCCATGGTGCCTGTGCACCACATTAGATGAGGAAGGTCTAAATATCCTACCAAGACACTCTGTTTTCACCAGAATCCCTTTTCTTGGAAATTAATATCAAAAGTTAAGATGAAGGAATGGACATAAATTTCCTGCTCTTGCTTTTCATTATTCTTCCAGATCAAAATAAACAGTTGAGGTGTGAAAACAGAAAGTAAATAAAGGAGGTACAAGAAAACCCCAAGAAATTTATTCAAGGATGGAATAAGGCCAGTGGTGTACATGTGCCAGAATGTTGTCCCTTCACTGGTGTCCGGATTTACATTTTCTTTACACAGATTGAGGAACTTCAGTTACACACACGTGAAAAAATGTTCTTTGGTTTGTCTGGAAAAATCCTTGTAGGTGAAATGTAGAATGCTTTTTATAAATTTGGAGTAAATTTACAGAATTTATTTTAATGATGCATTGATCCCACTTGCACACTAACAACTGTACTATTATGCTTCAAGAATGTATGGTTCAAGGAAAATTCAACATGTCACATTTTCTGGTGTGAAAAGATATTCCTGAAACTTTTCTGCAATATTTTTAGTTATAAAAACTTTCACCTTAACATAGTTTTTTTTTTCTTTTCTAAGTAAGAACAATGTGTGAGCAAAGGAGCAATAACAAGTCATTATTCTAGCAGGTGTTTTTATAAAAATGCAGGAACATGGTTTTTGAAGGATTGCAGGCTAATCTTTGTAGTACCTATGGATTTCTAGCTGAACATTCTCTGTTAGCTGGGATCCTTTTACTAACGAGGCTGAGCCTACTGAGCCTGCTTTTTAATTGAAACATGGTGACATGCTTTAGGACAATTGGTGTTCTGTTTTATGTGTGAAATCTGCATTGTTTCAGTCAGCATCACATCTATTCACAATATAAAATGCCTTAGTGGATTGGACTGTAAAATGATTCAATCTTATGCTAAGCCAGCATTTAATACTGACCTGACTGTACATCCCTACTATATAATATATGTTGTCTATATAATATATGTTGCCCTGTCCTGTGCTTTGAGTAACTGTATAAATTGTAAACTTTTGTATCAGTGCTGTTTCCTAAGACTCTGATACCTGTATCCATGCAGGGCTGCAGTATCTACAGGTATTTATTCTAACCATGTAACACCACACTTAATTTCCCAAATTAAGTTCCGCGCTTAGAGGCGAGAGCTTATTAGTGCAATCAGTTGCTGTGCAAAGCTGGATCATATTCCTGTAGATGCCACAACCCAGCTGAATAATAATGCTTTATCAAACATGTCTGTATCCTGGTAACAGTGATGTAGACCATGTATTATTATGTTTCGGAGAGTGCATACATTCAGCAAATCAACCTTCACCTTTGTGTATTATGTTTGAAGCTTTGACTAACCAGCTGCCAGTATATTCATGCCTGTGTCTCTTTGTAATAAGGCATCAACCGTTTACTTGGCAATGGCACATATGAGGCTGCATTTCCCCCTCATGAGGTGAGCTCATTATCAATTTAAAATTTACATTTATTCATTTAGGAGACGCTTTTATCCAAAGCGACTTACAAATGAGGAAATACAAGCAAAACGATATATCAAGCAGAGAACAATACAAGTAGTTCAAGATGCAAGATCTTTTAATTGAGAAAAGCAAAGTGTGCAGAGTAGAGGTGTAAATACCAATGAGGATAATGTGGGGTTGGCATTTTAGGGGCTAGTTAGGTGCTCACGGAAGTGGTGGGTCTTTAGCTGTTTTTTGAAAATAGTGACAGGTTCTGCACTCCGGACTGAGGTTGGAAATTCATTCCACCACTGAGGACAGTTCGTGTGAAGGTTCTGGAATGGGAAACATATTATTTTTATTAAATAGTGCATTTTTTGGTCAAACACCGTGACATATTTATTATATATACTCTTATTTTAAGGACTGCTCTGTTTCAGGGAAGCTACAAGAGCAGACATCCTATAAAGACCCATGGGGCTCAGAACCACAGACACCTGCTCTATGAGCGATGGGCTCGCTGGGGCATGTGGTACAAATACCAGCCTTTGGACCTCATACGGTAAACTATATTTACTTCTGCTATTACAATTATCATCCCATTTCATTGGCAGTTCTAAGAGCTTTACTGAGGTAAAAAGTATACAGACACACATGCAGCTGTTTAGACCGACCCAGTCTAAACAGTCTGCTAGAAGATATTTACTTTTACATTTATATTTATCCATTTAGCAGACACTTTTAATCAAAGAGGAAATACAAGAAAAGCGATATGTGAAGCGGAGAACAATACAATACTATAAGTAGTGCTACAATACCAAATTTTAAATGACGTTCTAGAGAAGCAAAGTGCACAGCGTAGAAGAAAAAATTACAATTTATTTTTCATAAATAATGTGGGGTTGGTGTTTTAGGCATTAGGTACATGCTCACGGAAGAGGTAGGTCTTTAGCTATTTTTTGAAAATAGAAGCCATGAGACTGAATCACAAGCCCCAGAGATATAGTATATACAATTCATAATGTTTAGACTGTTTAGACATTCACAAAAATTGATATCACAAATGCATTTCAGATGAGGTGACTGAGTTAGGCTTTGTGGTGCAGTGCTATTTCAGAAAGGCATTGCTGGTTCCTGTGTTCACCTCAGCTTCTTGTTTGTCTCCTTGAAGCTTTTCTCTAAACTGTTTTCAGAGGCTTAGAAACCCCACTTAGCTGAAATCTTATGTGAAATCCTCTCAGTTATTTTCTCTTTTCTGAATGTTATAGTTGTCCACTTTTAGTCAGAATGGCATGTCAGCTTCACAAACATTTCCTGGATTTGGGCCAGCTCTCCTTGTTTTACAGCTCTCAGCTGTATAACTGTGGCAGATATAAAAATCATGTTTCCTAGTCTGCAGAGCCAGCAACTGAGAGACTCAACTCACAGAACTTTCTGTTTCCACCCAGGGAAGTCACTCATCCTGACCTCATATTTACGGCATAAGATTGGACTTGTATTAGACTAAAATGATTTGTGATAGTCACACTGAAAGTTCGGCACTCAACTGTACCATAGATATATAGTATGTACAAGTTATATCTGATAGCGTATACCATGCATGTTGGATATTCAAGCATATAGTTATGCAAAAATGACTAGAAATATATGTTAGAGGTATAATACAATAATTACTCAGATATTAATGAGTAAATTTGTAGTTTATAATAAGTCAAACCTGGTGCATACGTTGTGCAATTTGTAAGTCACAATAACAAGTGTGGAAGATCACTAAGTAGCATTTAATGCCAAGAAGGCATATTTTTATGTGGCATTATCAGTTTGAAGGGTGAAGGCTAACACATGCACAAAACAAGTGAAGCCAGCCAACATCTTTTCAGGAGCACAACCAATTTTTTATTTTTTGGCTCCCTGCAACAATGGCTGTGACTCAAACTTGTGATCTCCTGACATAGGACAAACATTTTTCTGTTGTACCACTTGGGAGCTGTCTAAATCTAAAAAAACAAAATTCTACTTCCTTACCTTCCAGATCGCACGGTCAGATTCCTAGTGGACCTTCACTTAATCATGCAACAACGTTTTTTACATACGTAAAAGTCTGTTTATATTTGCTTTTATATTCCTCTGTCTCTCTCTCTCTCTCTCTCTCTCTCTCTCTCTCACAAACACACACAGTCGGTACTTTGGGGAAAAGATTGGCCTGTATTTTGCATGGCTGGGTTGGTACACGGGTATGTTGATTCCGGCAGCGCTGGTTGGCCTTTTTGTCTTCCTCTACGGCCTCTTCACCATGGACTCCAGCCAAGTGAGGTCAGTCCCTCCAGACCCTTTTCATCAAGCCTGCCCCTACCTCAAATCACCATGACCAGCATTTGGAAAGTTAAAAGGCTTCAGAGACTATTAGCTCAAAATATGGCTTCTTTCTAATGAGAGCTACGTCAGTGGTCAGTGAGCCATTTTGAAACTGTGCTGAGAAACATGTTCTGTTTGTATCTACAGTAAAGAGATCTGTGAGGCCAACACCACCATCATGTGCCCCATGTGTGAAGTGAACTGCAGCGCCTGGAAACTCAGTGACAGCTGTGTCTATGCAAAGGTATTCATAATAGCAGTGACCTGTAAGTCATATATTAAAACATATATATATAACAATTTAATTACAACTGGACAATAGATAATAAGGCATTAACAGTATCAGTTTATTTTCACTGTGTTGTATGTACAATGTAAATGTAAAGTGGATTAAATAGGATTGAATGTTATTAACACAATACAATGCTTATTACTTTCATCTTTTATTAAGCAACTGAATGCCATTCAAGTGTTTGTGTGTGTACATTATAGTTGATTTGAAATCCTTTTGCATAATATTTGCAATGAATTTCACCTTATGTTAAGCAGGTGAAAGCCACTTAAGTGTTTATTTGCATTCTTTCTATAGTCCATTCCCTTGTGCCCAGGTCTCAAGTGCTAGGAGATAATCTGGGAAGTAATCATTACTGTTTAATTAGTTGCCAAAAATAAACTGGAGACTAAATTGTAATATCTATTTAAACCACCAGTATATTGAGTGTTTATTGAGTCATCATGATTCATGACTTTTATGTGTTTTTATCTTTTAATTAACCTGTAGGTCACTCATCTGTTTGATAATGGGGGCACAGTCTTCTTTGCCATTTTTATGGCAATATGGGGTGAGTTGGACTTTTTCTTTTTTTTGAGGTATTTTGAGTGCAAATGAAGTTATTTAAAATGTGCATCACAAGCTAAAAACAAACAAATTAACAAACACTTCTGTCAGTGAATTAACATTGATTCACCCACTACATTCTGCTGTTGCTTTGTCCCAATCTGGTTTAATTCATTTCTTTTAGCAATGGTATCTTTTTGTGTTATTAATTAACATATTATTGGCTTAAGTTAGAAATCAGTGAGATTCTAAGAGTTAATCACCTCTTGTATAACTGGATAAATCAATGGAAGGATCGATGTCAGAGTGTCCTCCTCTTATTGTGCATCATCTAATTGTTGATGCAGTAGAAAGTGTAACTGACTGGCTAACGCTAATGAATCACTTCCCTGGAGAGAAAAGAGAGCTGCTCAGATGAGAGAGGAAAAAAACAACCTGAGGTGTCAGGAAGCTGTCAGTGTAAAAACTTGTCTCTCGCTTTGGGCATCTGTGTGAGTGTGTCTTAAAAAACCCGCAGGCCAGTCCCTTTTGCAGCACTACATCCTGTACTTCTCTCTGTACCGTTTCATGCTGGCTGATTTGATTGAACTTAAGCACGATGGAGCCAACACTGCAGTGAGCTTGTTCTGGATCTGTCTGTCACATCAGCCAATATTCATTACCTTAAATAAATTTTAAGCAGGATCTATAAATTATACATTGTATACAAATCCATTTTTAAAAATCACAGACAAACACTAGGCTACATTGAAACCAAATTAGCACAGCATTTCATGCCAGTAATCTCAGGAATACCACAACATAATTGCCAGTACACTAGAGAAAAAAGTTTTAAAATATTTCTTGCTTCCTGGCTCCAGAGTTGGAAAAATACATATAAATAATAGTTGTAAAAGTACTGTATAATAACAGATTTTGGACCATCACAAGCTGCCAGAACAGCTGCACTGTGCCTTGGCATCGGCTCTACAAGTCTCTGGAGCTGTACTGGAGGGATGAACACCATTCTTCCAAAAGATTTCTCAACTGTTGTTTTGTTACATTTTTTTCACCAATCCATCTACCAGCATGTCTTGGGAGGTTGGAGGAAACCAGACAACCTGGTTGAAACTGATACAGACACGGAAATAATGTCTAAAACTCCACACAGACAGTAACTTGAGCTAAGGAACCACTGTACGACCTGGAACCCTTTACCTTACAGATGAAAATATACTTTAAATAAGTTAAGCACATCAATCAGCAGTATTAAATATTTAAATATCACTCAGTGTACGAATGGCACCATTTCTGTCTGAGAAACCGGACAATTAATACAATTGCAGTTTATTTAATTCATTTTAACTCTAGCTGTAGTACAGATTGAATTACAATGTACAGCATAAGTAAACAAAGAAAGAGAAAAGAGTAGTGCGTACAACCTATGAAAGAATGACATTTTAAACATCATTAAATAAATAACAAGTACAAGAGACTTGACAATAAATATATAGGTTGTCGAGCTTATAAAGTGTAAAGAGCAAGTATGCAAATATATAAAGTGTATAATCAGTAGTAAGGACGATGTAGTTCTGCAATATTGTATAACACACTGAGCATGAGTCGGCTCCTGTTCTGCAGTGAGTGGGTGTGTAATAGGGGCTCACAGTTTGGTGTTGTATGTAGGAGTCTAGTGTGGGTTTCTGTACAGGAGGCTAGTGAAGACAGGGTGTGCAGGTGTGAGAAGCCTGACAGCTTGAGAGTAGGAAGTGTTCTTTAGTCTGGATGTCCAGGATATGATCCATTGTATTACAAACTACTGTGATTGTTGCTCAGCTATATGGGGCCTAAAAAAGTAGAAGAAAGTAGACAGTCTTTGTGGGAGAGCTGGAAAAAGGCTCAAGAGCTTAAGAAAGGGATTGCTGTTATTTCCATATGCTTTCTTTTGAACGATTTCAACAATAGTGGGGCAAACATTATAAAAGCTGCACTTGCAACATCTTTCTCCACCTACTTAACAACAGATATACCTAGGCTCTGTGGCCTTATAAATTTTGCATGGTGAGCAGTGTGCATAGATAGATAGATAGACAGACAGACAGACAGACAGATAGATAGATAGATAGACAGACAGACAGACATATTTTGAGTATATAATTTAAATACAATACACAAACACTGAATATCTGTTCTTAGGTAATAAATATGAAAGAAGTGAATTCGTAGTATGTAATTTTAGAACTACATTGCCAGTTGTCTTTATATTGTACACCTTCATTGGATAGGTGTTTTGCTTTCTGCTCCTACAGCCACCGTCTTCCTTGAATTCTGGAAAAGAAGGAGAGCAGAACTGACCTATGACTGGGATTTAATTGACTGGGAGGAGGAAGAGGTGAGACTCATCTGAAACACAACTGTCACCTCAGACTGTGATTCTGTGTTTATTGACAAACACTCAGCTTCATTCGCAAAGGCTAGTATGAGACAGGCACGTTCTCCTTTTCCACTTTACCAGTAAGCATTATTAGGAACGTACACTTTGCTGAGTCAACTGACAATAACTAATCAACATTGAATAAGTGAAGTATTTGGCCAATATGTGTGCTGTTTGTTGTGTTTCCTTTAGTGTAAATCCTGTGTCATGGTGTGTTCAGTGAGTGTGCTTCCTATCGATATCATGTCATGCTCTGTGCATGCTGTGCTGTTTGCTGAGGTTACCACGCATTAATCATTTATTTATTGCATGTAAAATCATCTGATGATGCGCAGGGTATTGTTTGCTGTTGGGCCTTAAATGTAGTCTTACTTGGAGAACATTATTTCATACATAATGTGCCAACATTGTCTGGACATAATCAGTCTCAGACGTCATTCCATAGATATATACATATTAGAGATCTTAGCTGAGAGACTATGCACTATTAAAGCCATCACCTCAAGTAAGTGTCCCCCCATAGATTTATTTTAGCAAGGTTTTATATTACTTGTAAAAAGATCCTTTTTTTAAATTATTTTTTTATGAAGAAAAAAGTAATATATAATATACTGTCACTCTTGTATTTTACGCTCATAAATGCACTCTGGCTATAACAGTGACTTTATTTCTCAAGTTGTCCTTCTTGCTTAACTAAGGTTTGGAATATAAATTGTCTAATATAGCCAACTAAAGTAACTACCTAATATTTTGGGAGAAAGTTAGTCAGCTAAAGATAATATTTCTTTGTGTACAATACAATAAATGAAATAAATAAAATTAAAATTGTTTATGCATAAATGTCTTGCCACAACACCTGAAATGACTTTTCTGTGGGAAAACATGGCACAATTGTTATTTGTTCATTATTGGAAGTACAGTGCTGTGACATTATTTGCCCCATCCTGATTTCTTCTGTTTTTTTGTAAATCTCATACTAAATGTTTCAGATCTTCAAAGAAAATACAACATAAAATATAAGGCAACCTGAGTAAACACACAATATAATTTTTATCTTTTTTTTTTAATTGAAGCAAAAAAAGTTATCCAACACCTGTCACCCATGTGAAAATCTAATTGCTCCCTTAAACTTGTACCACCTTTAGTAGCAATAACTGCAACCAAACACTTCTGATAACTGGAGATCAGTCTTTCACTTCTAGGAATAGGATTTACTCCTGTGCTTTGGGTCATTGTCTTGCTGCATAATCCAGTTGCACTTGCGTTTCAATTTATGGATTGAAGACTGGATATTCTCTTTTAGGATTTTCAGGTAGAGAACAAAATTCATGGTCTCCTCAATTATTGCAAGTTGCCCAGGCCCTGAAGTAGCAAAGCATCCCCACACCATCACACTTCCTCCACCATGCTTGACCGTAGGTATGATGATCTTTTTGTGGAATTCTGTGTTTAGTTCACGCCAGATGTAACGGGACCTGTCTTCCAAACAGTTCCACTTTGGACTCATCAGTCTACAGAACATTTTCCCAAAAGGTTTGAGGATCATCAAGGTGTGTTTTGGCAAAATTCAGAGTCTTAATGTTCTTCTGGGTTAGCAGTGGTTTTCACCTCACTACACTTCTGTGGATTTCATTTTTGTCTTTCTGAGTCATGAACAGTGACCTTTATTAATGCAAAGGAGGCCTGAAGGTCATTTGATGTTGTCCTTGGCTCTTTTCTGACTTGCTGAATGAGTAGTTGCTGTGCACTTGGAGGAAATTTGGAAGGTCATCCACTTCATAGATTTCATAGATTTGGTGAATTAGAACTATGGGGGCAAATACATTTTTACACAGGCCCAGTTGTTATTGGATAACTTTTATGCTTCAGTGTGTATAACATTATCAATTAAAAACTGCATTCTGTGTTTAGTCAGGTTGCCTTTGTTTTTATCTTAGATTTTCTTTAAATTTCTGAAACAATTTAGTATGACATATACACAAAAATGGAAGAATTCAGGATGGGATACATACTTTTTCACAGCATTGTATGTATCCATTTCGTCCATAGACAACCTTCTATAGTATATTTTGCAGAGGCAATAAATTAGGAGTAGAGCAGCCATTTAGATCTATATTGCTCTGTATATAATTATATTAGTGACCATCTAGGTCTTTAATATGTACAGTATGTCTATGGTTCAGACTTGTCTGCACTGTTTTTACACAATATAGATCCTCCATGGTTGTTGGCGTCTTCAAAGATGTTTGATTGTCATTTTGCTGAATCAGCCTCTTAGCAAATAACTTAGAGCCAATTGATGTACATGCAGGAAAAAGGCTCCTTATACGAATGACATAAGAGCCTCATCATCATCATCATTAACTCTGTCTTCCTGGGACAGGTTGCCAGACCCAGTGAAAACAAATGATGATGCCAGATATCTGGGTGTAAAATAATAACACATTGTATATTTGGTATGGAGGTAAGAATAGTTTGCAGACATTATCTTTATATATAACATGCCTGTTTTGAGAAGGAGGAACTACGGCCCCAGTTTGAAGCAAAGTACTCACGGAAGGAGAGAGTGAACCCCATCTCAGGCAAACCAGAACCTTTCCAGCCATTCAGTGACAAACTCAGTCGCCTCATGGTCTCTGTGTCGGGGATCTTCTTCATGGTAGGCAAATTTCTCCAGTCCAAGAACCTCTATTGTTTAATCCAGAATGCTTTTTAAAAATTACTTTAATTAGCTTTTATACTAAGCTTCTTCACCAAAGAAGTATTTAATAACTAAATATAATATCTAACACATTAAATTATATTATGATAATTAATGTGATATGGAACTATATTTCCTAGTTGACTGTTAGTACGGTACCCTAGAGAAAAACACCAGCAATGTTTTAAATGCCACAGGTGACTATCTCCCCCTGCTGGCTTTTGTATGTTGTGCAAGAGGCTGCTCAAATAAAAAGAAAGGATTGTTTTGGTCTCCCATAGAATGTATGATTTCTTAAATAAATATGAGCCTAGAATACATTCCCCATCCTAACCTTTTCCACACTGTTCTCCTCATATTAATGCAATAAATTTCACCACCAAATTGTCTCTACATTTCAGATCTCCCTGGTGCTGACAGCAGTGTTTGCTGTGGTGGTTTTCCGGCTCATTGCCATGGAGAAGTTCGCCTCCTTCCAGTGGGAGTTTGTAAAGAAGAACTGGCAGTTTGCCACCTCTGGCACTGGAGTCTGCATCAACTTCCTGATTATCATGTCTCTCAATGTGGTCAGCCTCTGCTTTCTAAACAGTGTTCAACAGTTTCAGTATAGATGTTTAGCACTGTCTGTATATTTTCGATGCCAGATGAAGCCCAGATATAAACAGTTCAGTTAACATTTGCATGGAAATCAAAATAATAAATATACAGTACTGTGCAAAAATCCTTCGTTTTTAATATACATTTTATCTACCATGCCTGTTTTAATGGGTAATTTCCTTCGAAAACCACATCCCTATTTATCAACAGCTTGTTCCTCTCTGTTTAAGTTAATAAGAAATATGGATTGTCATGGTACTGAGAAACTGAAAAGCTGAAGACTTTCCTGTATCTGAAAACATAAAGGAGCAGTTCTACCTCTGTTACTGACACTGGTGACTTTCAGAATGCTAAATAAATAGATCTGCTCACAGAAAACTGCACCATATAAACCGGTTTATACATTTTTAATACATTTATGTGGAGCAGCCACCACATAAGTTGCTATTAAAGCACATTATTTAATATGCATTTTTAAAGATGAATTTCTTAAGATGTTTAAGACTTTTTACACAGTACTGTATATAAATAAACATAAATGTTACGATTACTTTATGCTTCATCTTGTGTTTTCCAGGCAGCTATAGTTGTATGAAAGTTTGCATCCCCCAATATACTTCTCTCTCTCTCTCTCTCTC
>JAOUWY010000015.1:13101850-13114366 GCA_025728095.1 Prietella phreatophila | reverse complement strand
CATGGCTATTTGTACCTATATAAACCTCTGTGAATCTGCAATAAATTAGAGAAGTCTCTTTGAGCTACCCTGTGTGTGAGTGTGTTCAATCAGACTCTCTCCAGGCCTGTACACGCTCCGAGGTAAACCACATCAGCATGGTAGTATAGAGAAGGGAAACACTCTACTCTTAAACATAGAAAGGCTGACGGAGGAAAGGTGAAGATAAAGCTGTTATTTGCTTTAATCCTTACATTAACTGTATGAAATATATTACAGGTTTTTGTAGATTAGACATGTGTGATGAGCAGTTGTGTTAGTGTGTGTATAAAAATGTGCAGTAGTCATAAGTAAATCATAAGTAAAGTGGCAGAGTGTGTGTAAGAATGTGCAGTGACCCTATATAAAAATAGTTTATAATAAATCGTTAATAATAAGTCATAATTAGTTAACATGCTGAATAGAATGTAACATAATAGATTACCGGTACATTACATAGAAGTGGTGTTAAGCAGGATAATAGATTACTGATCCTCATTACCTGTGTGGACCATTTCTCTGTCTCTATATCCACACGCGTGACAAAGCCAAGCTTCGGGCTACTACTGCCACCTCCCATCCACATTTGAGCCCCAGCACCACCATTCACACTTCCACCCAAACCTCCACTGGGACAGGAGACAGTGAAACACTCGCAGGACAGACCAGGCAGAGTCAGCACACTAATCAGACACAGCATCTCTGCTGAATTCAGACAGTCAAACACCTAAAGAGGAACACACACAGACAAGCAAAAGTAACACACACACTCAGAAATAATCGCTAGGTTCTAAGCAATGTATGATTCTCAATGGATTACCTGTGCAGATGTGGGTCTGCTCTCTGGGTTCTCTCTTAAACACTCCTTCATTAGGTTCTGAAACCCTGGCCAGGGTGAACAGCTGTAGTGTTTCACTGGGTCTAGAAGAACAGTAACATACACAATTATACTGTTGTCGAGTAAGGATGCCAAAAATCTAAAGAAAGTTTCACACTATATATACAGTACAAAGACCTTGATATATACAAAGACATGATTAGTCGGAATCTCTTGTCGTCTAATGTCTGACATTACCCAGTAGCTTTCCCTGCACAGCTATTTCATCAAACTCGCTGGGGAACTTCAGACCATCTGATATTCTCTCACCGCAGGTCAAAAGATCATATAGCAGCAGACCAAACGAATAAACATCCGCCTGAACATTATAGATTACGTTACCACAAGCAACCTCTGGTGCTCTGAACCCTGCAAGGAACCACAGTGCAAACAATTCAGCAATAACCATAGACCAGGACAACAGAAACATTTTAATTACTGCTCTGAGTGCACACAGATTTGGTGAATGAAAGCAGTGAAAATGTACTGTAAACAGAGCCATCTGTCTAGTCTGGACGTAACCATTTTATACAACATCTAAAACCTGGTAAAATGTCAAATACAACTGGCCAGGTTGTTCAGTTTTTTGGTCCTCTTCTTTTATTCATGTGAAGTGGTACCTGGAGTGCCTTCAGAGCTCCTGACTCCCATACTGCAGCAGTACTGAGCGATGCCATAGTCAGTGAGCTTAGCTATCATCTCAGAGTCAGTCTTAAGACTGAACAGCAGCACATTGTGAGGTTTCAGGTCCCGGTAGATTATCATTGAAGCATGCAAATATCTGGAGAGAGAGAGAGAGAGAGAGAGAGAGAGATGCCAAACACAGCATATTAAATGTAATAGTATTCAGTGAATTTCCCCTAACTGCAGTAATGGGTGCTTTCATTCCTACAGACATGTGAGTGTGTGCTGTATGCCTACCTGAGACCATCAGCCACCTGTAGTGCAATCCTGTGCTGCAGTTTGCGATTCAGGCTGCCGTTCTCATGTTCAAACAGTGAGTCGAGAGAACCGCATGGAGCCAGTTCCATGACCAGCATATGGGGGGAGTTTCCTGCAGCCAGTAGATCCACCAAACTGGGATGGTGCAGCTTGCCTAATACAGTCAACTCCTGCAAAATCAGCACAGCATTTTATATTATAGAAAATGTCATTTCTCCATGAAAAGAACAAATATGTATTAAAATTTCTGACATTATTTTTAAACTCGCTTTGAGTTACTGAGGTTTGACTTAAACCCAAGTGACCAGTCAAATTGGTCCAATACTGGAAAATTTAAATAATACATCAAATAAATTTGTTCTCATTTCAAATTCAAAAATCACAATCTCATGCTTTGTGGACCCCCTCACTTTGAGAACCGTGGAACTAAACAACGGATCAGATGAAGTAGCTTTACTGTTGCTTTATATTCTAGTCATTTCTCAAGTTGGTGGAAAATAAATTAGAGCATTAGTTTTTGTTTTGGAATGTGCAGTGGATCAGACTGACCGCTGTGTAGGAAGTGCTGTAGATGAGCCCAAGAAATCAAAACTGTTATTGCAGACCAACGAGTCAAAAGATTACCTGTCTTATTAATCTATGAACATACAGATCAGATGCATGTTTGTTGAAAATCTTCATAGCAACATCTTCATTTTTGTATATTGCTCTGTACACTGCACCAAAGCCTCCATTTCCTGTAATCAAACAGCAGACCATTAAAGTGAATAATCTCCTCTAGCTGTGGTCAAACAAATCTCACTAATCACATCTATTCAAATACATTGTACATAAATGACTACATACTGCTACTGGCTTGCTTATAGAAACTGGTGTCTACTGACCAAGCAGGTAGTCAATGGAAAGATCCATTTCTAGCTCCTCAGGGTCCAACATAATATTAGCTGGTTGGTCACTCAGCATGAGGTCAGGGCAGATCTGAGAGGTGGGGATTGTACAGTGAGGGTCCTCTGGGTTCACCAACAGACCATCTAGAAATGTCCGAAAAAGTACATTTAAAAAGGACCACATAATGAATAAGGATTGAAGTATTTTGGTTCTAATACATGCAAAGGACATATTTAGATGGATATGGTGGTGATACTTTTATGAGTTTGTTTGAGCAGATCCTGCAGCAGTATCTTGTTCCAGTCGTGTGTGTCGTCGAAGCTGTACAATGCCCACCTCTTCAGCAGCGTTTCCCCATCACCTTGTATATCAGTGTTGAGGAGGCCAGGAAACCACTCCTCCAGCACAGAGTCAATATGATCAACCACCTGGCCTAACAACACACGACCTACAGAAACAGCAGACAGCTCAACTCCATCTCAGAAATCCTCCTACATTGCATATTAAAACGCAATTTTACTCAGTGTTTTATTAAGATTGGTTTAAAATAGTTTTTTGTTTGTCAAATATTTGGTATATTTAGAAAAATAACCTCTCGATGATTACCAAAGGAGCTGTTTTGCATTAATGGGTTAATAAAGAAATGGTCATGTACAACCATGAGCATAAAAGCAGTTCAGAAATTTTGAATTGCAGAGTTAACTGAAACGATGACAAAGAAATCACGATGTATATATGGAGATCAAGACAACGTCTTTGTACATTGAATGCATTTGGTGCCAAAAGTGGGGCCTCATTCTAGCGCTTTCTGAAAAAAATTGTCTTCAGTTAATGGCTGACTAAAAAGAGCTTCATGATAACTTTTTTCTAGCATCATTTTAAACTGAAGTTAGTGGTTTCTGGATGGAAACGCTGTCTTGGAAAGAGTTTTCTCTAATTGTTCTACAGACTATTCTTAATGGCAGTCCTCTGGAGTGAGGTTGCATGGAAAGTACAACGTATACAACATATTATATGAGATGTTTTTACAAATTTAGCTTTCCTTGCCATACCCATGCTCTAGTTCATGTTTAACTGCAGAGGAATCCATCACTAACTTCAACATTCAATCACGTGTGAAGCAGTAAAATAATCTCAGGTAAATTATTAGGCCTCTATAAAAGATCTGCTCTTTATCAGATCTCACTATAAAATGGAATTAATTGCCCAACAGTTGGTGAATATTACTTTCCTGCTTTGGTGTGTCATATAATTATGCAATGTGGAAGTCTATTGTACCAGGTCTTACTCTAAAACCAAGTCTTTGAACAACAACAAAAAAATCCTTAAACCAACACTGAATGGTGAAAATGTTTTGGAGGTATAATATTGAGGTACTGCTAACACCACCATAATCATCTTTATCAGCAGCAGAAATAACCTACTGTATCAAACTCGAATGATTGAAAGACAAAGATGAATTTAAAAAAATGTATAGCACAGGAGCCAGTTAGAGCTCTCTATAAAGTTTCATACAGCTTCCTACTAACGCACCTTTATGGGAGCAAGGCGCAGTGATCCTAACAAAGCTGGCAGGGCTGTTCACATCCGAGGAGGCTTCCACTAGATAGTATGCCTCAGCAGACCAGTTCAGGTATACCCCTGTCCTCCAGTAAATTCGGTTTGGCCTCAAAGCTTTCTCTGGAGGCAATCATAGAAAGTGATAGAGCTGATAATGTTAATAAGACGCATACACTTGTGTTTTCAACTCTCATGTATTCAGAGGCATGAAACACAGCACCATTTAATTTCACTTTAGAAACTGCTATTTCTGTGCATACCATTTTTAAACTACCCTAGTTTTGTTTTTGCTTGTTTGTGCTGGTGAGAAAGCTTTCGATGAGAGTATTTCAGCCGGAAAATCTTACCTTTACCCTGGAGCATGAATGAGGAGAACTCCAGAAGCCGGCTGATCAGTCTGGACCAGAAGCCCATTGGGAAATAAGGCATCTCATAGACCCTCACAATGATCTCTGAATTCTCACAGTGAGGAATCTCAATCACTGGCTTGTGATCAGACAAGCTACATAGAAATAAATTATACAAAGTGAGACATAGGACTCATTTTAAACATAGGTAATGTCCATAGCATAAGCTTTGGAGCAATGTATGATGCAATCCATTCCAAACACAGCTTGTCTCTGGTATATTTCTAGAAAATCTCTCTATAAAATCTAAAATTAAGTCAAAAAGCAACAGCACTATACTTCATGAAGTCTGTAGATCAAGAACATTTGCTCTAATTTTGTTTGTAAATGGTATATTCTATCATTTTGCTCATCAACATTAAACGTTGCTGAATGAGCTGAATGTTAATAATTGTTTTATCCTTTTTTACTTATGGTACACCTACACATGAACTAATCACCTACATTGTTTTACAATGATATGCAGAAAAAGTCTAAATTCATATAACATGCCATTTCAGATAATAAAAAAGCACATGGAGGATCTGGATGTGTTTTGAATGGGAGTAATGTCCAGCACATAATACATACCTGCAGTGCACCAGTAGCTGCTCGTCTCCCAAGGGCAAGGCAATTTGGAACTTTTCCAGCAGTTTGAAATAATGCATGAGGTGACGTTCTGGGAAACCGCAGCTCTTGCTGAGAAATTTCTCCACAACTGAGCGATGCATGACCCCTCTGGAGTTCTCACACAGGCTCTTTTGAGTCAGAAGCTAGTACCGAATAACACAACACAAAGATCAAACCTCTACTTGTTTGAAAGTACTTGATTTATTGTGTGTATTTGAGGGTGTATTTGCATGTGACCTGTGAGATGGTGTTACAGAGCCACTGGGGATCAATGAGATACAAGTCTCTGAGTTGCAGTGCAGGATCATCAAAGTGCAGGAGCACACCTGGGATTTCGCACACCCACCCAGCCACACGCACACACAGAAAGTGAGTTAAACACAAATAGTGAATGCAGTATCTATGCATGCAATGTAATATGAACCTAAAAATTGAGTCACCAGAAGAAACACAGATGGCCTAGTGACCTAGACTTTTGCCATCTAATCCAAATATCAGTATATATAGGAAAAAAATATTATCATCAAAGGTTCTATATATGAGACTACACAGTGTTCAAGTAAAAAACAGTGCAACTCAAAGGCAGTACATACAGAACCACAAAAAAGCTCTACTAAGTTGGTATTAGTTTCTCATGGTGATCTCTGTAATAACATGTACATTTGTGTTTTGTCTCCTTTTGTTAAAACTCGCACATCACATTGATAGACATGAATGAATCTGGGAAAAGTAGGTTTTTAGTTTCGCTGTGGTATAAACTCAGAGTTTAGTGTCAGTGTCAGACACCATGTGATACAATCATATTATTGAATCATGAATTTATTAATAGAAAACTACCATCCAAACTATCAAACTACCGTGATATTATGCCGTAATATAATATAAAATACAATAGTCAATTTAATCATCTGGTAGGATTGTGCTTCCTTTGATTGACTTTTTTCTTTCAGTGTAATGGGTTCCAAGTAATGACAGCATGGGGATGAAGTGCTGTCTGCGGTCAAAAATAACAAGTTTGTAGAAACACTAGGTATATCGGCTGGCATTCCCTCGGGAATGGAGGGAGACTAGCGCTAACATTGCTCTGCACAATAAACCACTGAGTAGTACATGTAAGAAATGTAATTATTCCTGCTCTTTGTAAAACTAATTCTGCCCAAGTAGGTCTGGTGTATAGTTTGACAAGGCCATGCAACAAAAAAGTGCAATTAGACAGCACAGCATAATACGATGTATGATACAATAATTACAATGCAAGACACAGACAGGCAGAATCAGAAAGCTCTCTCACCGGTCTCACTGAGGAAGCGAACTGCATGAGCAAGCTCTCCCTCCTCCAGCAGCAGCTGGCTCTCCTCAATGAGCTGCAGGAGGCGTTGGTGTCTGAGCACGGGAAACTCAACAGGCACACGGCACCGCTCCTGCAGAATCCTCCGCTCCAGCTCAACATAACAATCGGGAACCAGCTGTCCCATCACCGGCTGCCCCTGGATCTGCACAGAGGATGCAAGTCACTTACATGTGAAAATAACACGAACAAAAATATTTAACGGGCCTCTGTGTTCAGGAAAAAAGAATAATTGGTCTTTTCAACCTTTTTCAGTCTCTTTGGCAACTTCATTGAACAGAAAAGTCACCTTAAACCTGCTGGCCTCTCTGGTGATGGCCTTGCGCAGCCTGCTGATAGATTCTGACTCTTCACAGGCACACAGCATGTGGCGCTCCCTAATGGTTGGGAAAAGCGGCTGGGACAACACCTCCTCCTGGATCTTAAGCGCACACTCCTGTACCAGGTCATCCTCACATACGTCCAAATGAGTGCCAACCAGAATCACAGGAGAGACAGGGGCGAGTGCCTTTGGAAGCCAAAGAGGGAAAACAATCACAGTATCACAATAGGAAAATCAGAAAGGTAGACACATTGTAGTGAGGGGAAAAAATTATTCAGACACTTTTATTTTTGTAAGAAAAGTCATTGCCATTAGTGGGGAAGATTTCATGCAACAAGTAACAATCATGGTGAAGGTGAAGGAGCTTCCGAAAGGGTTCAGGGACAACATTATGAAACAAAAAAAGCTACAGAACCATAGCAAAGACCTTAAACCTTCCTGTCATTAACTGCTTCAATAACAAGAATATGGAGAACAATAAGCAACCCTCCTATATCCCTACACCCTAAGCACAACTCCTTTGCTAAAAAAAGAAGCACAGAGTTATGTGTCCAAAAGAACCTATATAAATCAGAAGTCATTTGGTACAATATCTGACAAAACAAAAACAGAACTCTTTGGCAATAATTCAGCTGGACATATTGGGAGAAAGAAAGGTTGCTTGTATGATCCCAACAACACCACACACACAGTAAAGTACTGAATCTCATTGGCCAGGAAACTGAATCTGAGGAGAAGATGAACGTTTCAACCACAAGACTATCACACTAATATTTTAAAAGCAGAATGATCCTTCTGTTTTATAAGGATACTTGGAGTATGATAGAACATATTGAGAGAGAGAGTGAGCTAGGTCATAACATTACAAATAGGACTTGACATGTTCATTTTTCAATTGCACAAATTTGAACTCACTTTGATATTGAACAGCCAGGGTCTGATGGTGTCCAGCTCACTGGCTCCTTTACTCAGGTCATATAGCACCAAGTAGAGAGCTCTGGAGCTCATGAATTGAGAATGGAAGCCACTGAACTCCTCTCCACCTGCACAACCACAAGACAGTTTAGAACTTTGTCTGGTTTTATAATGTTAGTGAGACCTATTACAACTGAACATCCAACCTGAGAAGTCCCACACGTTCAGAACCATGTTTCTCCTATCGCGGTCTCTGATGCGCCAGTCTCCGATGGTGATGCTTGATGAATGTGTGTCAAAGAACCACTGAGAACGCTTGAGCTTCATCAGCTGCTGGATCAGAGTGGTCTTCCCACTGCCTGCATTCCCTACAACTATTAGCTTCATCCGGAAATACGGCACAGCCTTCTTCAGACGGTGCTGAAAGTACCTAATCAAGAGGAGAGCCAAGGAGACAAGACTAGAGTACAAAATCCTAGATTTAAAGCTCCAATTGTGAAATTCAGAACAAAAACATGGTACATAAAATCATGCAAGTACCCCTAATACTCCTCAAGTACTAATATGGCAAGTCTGTCTTTAGGAAAAGGAGACCAACACACACACCTCTGCTAAGGAAATGAAAGAACAACGTGACTGACCTGACAATGTCTTTGGTCTTGTTACCAATGTGTTTGAGGTCCAGTTGTAGCTGCAATCTGTCCAATGGGAAATCCCACAGCCGAACCAGCTTACCCATCTCATCAGGGAAAGATCGCAGACCAGCATTACCATTGACGTCCAGAGAGGTCAGCTCCTCCAGCAGCCCGATCTGACGAGGAAGCTAACAACAAGGGTGTGGGACAGTGAGAGCCTAACTGATGTTAGGAAACTTAGAACACATGATATAACTTCAAACACATACAAGGCTCTGAAATAAAGCTTTAAAAATGTTTTTTTTTTTATTGAATTTTGACCATCGCTCAAATGTTAAACTATTCTGTATTCTCATATGAGTAAAAAGAAAACAAAAAGGTTGCTACCTCTGTGAGCTTGTTATCACCCAGATGCAGTTTATCTAGACGGATCCACTTATACACAGGTTCTCTCAGGTCCAACACGGAGATCTGGTTCTCGCTGAATATCAGCTCTCTTAAGTTAGCACTGGTCCAGGCATCTGGACCTGGCAGAACCCTGATACTGTTACTCCTCATGTCCACCGACTGCAAACTGAACACAGGAGCTATCAGACAAGTATGTCTAGACTTTGATCATCAGTACATATACATCATATTTAATAACACTTACTTTGGTAGATTGAGAATTGATTCAGGTACACTTTCAAAGTTGTTCTGGGATAATTTCAATGTTGTTATTTTAGAAGGAAGTTGTAACAAACGACCTATAGAAACATGTTTATTATTTAACACCAGACTGCAGACTGAATTTTCATTGAAAGTTCAAAGGGCTTTAGAATGAAATATGCTTACTAAGATGGTTAACTGAGGCATTGAATGTTTCCAGCTTGGTGCATGCAGACAATAAGCCATCAGAAATCATTGTTAATTTATTCTTTGAAATATCAAACACCTTCACTTTAGCAAGACAGAGAGGAAGGGAGAGTTCTGAGATTTGATTCCTGAGGATGACAAGGAAAACAAGAGAAGAGATGAACACTGGTGATGGCTGGAATAACATCAACCAATAACAACAATCAAATCACTATAAATTCTCCTTCATACCCCTCTAGTGAGAGTTCTTCTAGATTTTCCATGACTTGGCTGAGACTGTATGGAAAAACAGTGATGTTGTTGAAAGAAAGATTCAGCTGGCGGAGTGTTGGACAGCACACATGTGGGTCCAAACAGATCTCAGGACCGACACAGTTACGTGACACATTCAGTATGTTTAACGAAGGTAGGCTCAACAGTTCAGCAGGAAGTGATTGCAATTGGTTGCCTTGAAGATCCAGTCGAGTGAGGCTTCGCAAGCTCTAAATGTACAAGAATTATTTGCATTACTTTCACGTGTTGAAATTCTTGTCACTCATACACAATTAGAGAACATCGATACCTGCTAAAACTCATGAAGCTAGAAACTTCTCTAGATTGGGTTAAAGACAATATAATGAAATCCTCATCAGAATAAATCTGGTCACTAGGTACTTTGTAAGTCCATCAGCACAACATTGACCAACTGCATGTTTCATTAAACAAAAATAATGTATATAAGAAAATCTAAATAAAAATGTCCAATAAAATGCCCAGTAAAAGACAAACACAACAAACAAAAATAAAATTAAACTAAATGGATGTTAGCTTATTATGCAATTATAGTCTCCTCTGAAAGTATTGGAACAGCACGGCCAATTCTATTGTTTTTGCTATACACTGAAGACATTTGGGTTTGAGATCAAAAGGTGATCGTGAGACGATAGCTCAGAATTTCAGCTTTCATTTCCTTATATTTACGTCTATATGTGTAAAAACACCTAAAACATGGCACCTTTGGTGGTGAGCAAAAGAATGGGCTCAGACCAAGAGTAGGCATTCAGAGCTATTAATTCTATAAACAATCAAATCAAACAGGGCACACCTGGGCAGCAAGAAACACCTATCAGTCACATGTTCCAAAATTTTTGATTACTCGAGTGGGAGGAAAATGGGTGGGTTCAAACAAAAGGTCCCATTTTCTATATTGTTTAACACATGTAGAGGTAAATATCTGGAAATAAAAGCTGAAATTCTATCTATCCTCTCTTATTCATCTTTTGATATCAAACCCAAATGTCTTCAATGTATAGTGAAAACAATAGAATTGGTCTTGCTGTTCCAATACTTTCAGAGGGGCTGTATCTATCATTTTTATGAATGGGCAATATGCTTTTGCCCACCCCTCGTAAAAGGTACCTGACAGAGAACACTGGGAAACTCTGCTAGGCTGTTGCTGCTCAAATCCAGACGTAGTAGATGCTCAAGCTGTTGTTGGACAGTGCCATCATCCATCAAACATGAGAGAGAGCCTAGCTCATTGCCTGATAGATCTAGCAGTGTGATATGATCTTTGTCCACACTTGACAAGGATCCCCCAGTGGAGGAACTCTCAGAAAACACCAGTCCTGTAGATGTAAAAGAAAGGAACACCTACTGATAGTACATTCTCAATATCCATGACAAGCAGTTTCATGGGAGTAGCCAGTGTACCTCTTTGGGTCTTGCCCTTCTTGCTTGACAGTCTCTTTTTAAAGGAATCACTGAGATCAGGGTCACCACTGCTTCCCTACAACAATTTATTAAAAGAAAAACAAAAGTATTAAAATAAAGAATGAAATATTTAACAGTTTTCAGATGACACAAGGCTTCAAACTCACCTCTGAAATGGCACATCTACCTCGCTCCTGTTGCCTTACTTTAGAGCGCCCCCTCAGATCATCCGGTGAATCACAGTAGGTCCTCCCTGAAGCAGGACAATCACTTCCTAGCAAGGGGCAACAGAAATAGCTTAGGACATGGAGAGTCGGCTATATATTCATAAATTCATTGCTGAAAATACCAATACACAAAATGCAGCTGAAGTGAAAACTGCGACTTTTACCATCACTCTCTATGTCTTCAAATGTACAAAACACACTGTCATCCAGAGATATGTATAAGGAGTCATCACTCTCATCATCAGAGAAATATTCTGAAGTGTTCACAACACTCTGTGACTCCAAAACACCAATCTGACTCCTCTTCTTCTGCAGGAACTGTATCTGTCTTGACAGCCACTGCCCTTTACCTAAAAACACAGGAACAAGAGAGAAAAAAAACACACATACACAGAGAACATCAGCTAAAATATATGTAGACATATTTTGATCTTTGATAGAGTTATGCTTGATACTTGGACATGTCAATAGTGAACAGGCAGAAAGGGGAAAAGGCAGAGTGGCAGTAACAAACTAATAAGACGGGAAAACAAAAAAGCAATTCGAATTGTTCTTCTTTATGGAAGCTGAAAATAGAGTAACAACAGAGATAATATATCAATGAATTTTAGACATATCAAGCACTTTTCATTTGCTCTTGCAGGATAGATTTATAGGTAGATTTTTGATTAAAGCATTCGGGATCAGCAGGCTTGTGGAGTAACGGAATACATGTAACGGTGTAATCTAACACAAAAAACTGGTAACTGTAATCTGTTACAGTTACGTCAAAAAACAAATGAATCAGATTACAGGTAAAAAATTTAGTAAAAAATGGGAATACAATCAGAATTACAATTTCCATTTAAAAGTAAAAACAGCTACTTGATTATAGTTCTGGTTCTCTCTTGCCAGTCGTGACTCACATGAGCATCCACCTGGTGCATGCACAAACACATTGAGCACAAAGTGAATTTAGTAGAAATGAACACAAATAATTCTCTGAAATGCTTTAGTTAGGGTAACCATACATCCTCGTTTTCAGACCGTAAAAAAAAAAGCGTCTGGCGGGAATTTCTAAAGTTGAGAAAATGTCCGGGATTCGGCTTTAGTTTCATTATGATGTGCTTATGGTCTAATACTGAATCATGTATGCGCATGTTTGCATTGCTTTAACCCCTCTCTGTAATTCTCACCTTCTCGCACACCGATTGGTCGATTCTAAAAGGCTTGCAGCAACTA
>JAOUWY010000015.1:13038626-13051679 GCA_025728095.1 Prietella phreatophila | reverse complement strand
CAGAGGGGTCAAATACTTATTTCCCTCATTAAAATACAAATCAATTTATAACATTTTTGACATGCGTTTTTCTGGATTTTTTTGCTGTTATTCTGTCTCTCGCTGTTCAAATAAACTTACCATTAAAATTATAGACTGATCATCTCTTTGTTAGTGGGCAAACGTACAAAATCAGCTGGGGATCAAATACTTTTTTCCTCCACTGTATATGCAGTATTTAACACCATTTAACTCTGTTTTACTTTATATCTATGATGCAGTTGGCATTGGGGAATGTCATCAGCGCCTTAGGAGACAGAAGCAAACGCTCAACACATGTGCCTTACCGGGACTCCAAACTTACTCGCCTTCTCCAGGATTCTTTAGGCGGCAACAGGTTTGTCTGTAATGAATCAGGCTTAAAAAAGATGTTACAGAATACATTTATTTGACCTTTGGGGTCAAGTTCAAAGTTCAAATTTTAATGGAATACATAAAACATGGGCAATTAGCCCTTTTTCTTCTTCTTTTTCTTTCTAATTTTTTCTCCTCTTCTTTTTCTTCTTCTTTTTCTTTTCTTCTCCTTTTTCTTCTATTTTTTTCTTTTCTTTTTCTTTTCCTTCGTTTTCTTCTTCTACTGACACATTCACACTGATGTATGCTTTGTCATGTGGCTAAGTAACAGTAATTTTTTTGGATAAACAAGATTTTACATGTTAAAGAATATTAAACCTCTGAAAGAAAAGTTTGTTTTCTGTTTAATTAAAATAACAAAATAATAACAAAAATTTTCTGAATTATATGATATTCATGATTAACGCAATCTTGAGTAAAATAATTATGGTGAGCAGTTTATTAGAGTGCAGCTTGATTACATGATCATTAAAATTTTTAATGCATTTTTTATAGATGAGTGGTTTTCAGGTATGCACATTTTTCCTTGTCTGTCCCACAGCCAAACAGTCATGATAGCCTGCACAAGTCCATCAGACCGGGACTTCATGGAGACCCTGAACACTCTGAAGTATGCTAACCGAGCTCGTAACATTAAGAACAAAGTGGTGGTGAATCAGGACAAAGCCAGTCAGCAGATCAGCGCCCTGAGGACCGAGATTGCACGGCTGCAAATGGAGCTCATGGAGTACCGTACGGTGAGAGAGCTATGTCGTTGTACTCTAAGCTGTATAGATCTTGGTTCTATAAAGGCCTATATTGTACATGAAATGAAGTTTCACATCCCAGAACACCAGTGTTACAACACATGATAACCAATGAAATGTTTATAGAAAACCCCTATTTGGTCTTGATTAGAGGTTTACAAACCCCGTGATAATTCCAGTGTAAATGTAAAGCTTCGTTGCTGCGCTGACATTCACAACAGATTGAATTCAGCTGTGATGTTAGGTTTGGCTGTGTGTGCAGGGCAAGCGTATGGTTGGTGAGGACGGACTGGAGAGCATCAATGACATGTATCATGAGAACTCCATGCTGCAGACGGAGAACCAGAACCTCCGTGTTCGTGTCAAAGCCATGCAGGAGACCATCGACGCCCAGCGAGCCCGCCTCACTCAGCTGCTCAGTGATCAGGCTAATCAGGCTCTTGCTAAAGCTGGTATGCTACTTGTGTGTGTGTGTGTGTGTGTGTGTGTGTGTGTGTTTGTTTCAGTACCCATGATGTTTAGTCATACATTGAACATTGCTTTGTAATTGTGTCACTATGCAATTCCTTTGTCATATGCAAAAACAGTACGTATTGTGTGCAGGGGAAGGCAGTGAGGAAATTGGGAATATGATACAGAACTACATCAAAGAGATTGAAGAATTGAGGTACACTTTTTGTTTTACGTTATCATTTGTGTTAATGACCTAGAAGAATAAATTCTGCTCATTGACTGACTGAGATTTTGCTTGGGATCTAGTATATGGTGTATATAGTTGTTGGAGGTATACAGTACACCTAAAATATGGACCAGATCTAAACCAAGAAATGAGGAACGTCAGCTTTGCAACTGTGGGCGGATTCTTAACTGCGGCCATGAGAAATGCTGCCTCCAGCAGGAGGAGTGTCAAGTAGTTCCTCCAAATATCCAACATTTGGTCATTTGGAAAAATGTAAAGAGAAATAAAGTAACAGGTTGGCACACATGTTTTGCGTGTTCTCCCTGTGTCCACTTCTGGGTTGTCTGGTTACCTACCGAGAACATTACAGTAAAGCAGAGGAACTAGCTAAGCCAAATGGCCCCTTCGTGCAAATCTGTGAGTTAATGTATATGTGCTTGCTAGTCTTTTTTAAAAATATATGTATGATTTAATAATATCAGTGTGCTAAGTGGTTAGCACGTTTGCCTCACACCACCAGGGTTGGGGGTTTGAACCCTCGCCTCTGCCCTGTGTGCATTGAGTTTGATTGTTCTCCACATGCTTTGGGGGTTTCCTCCGGGTTCTCCGGTTTTCTCTACCAGTTACTTTGGCAAAATAATTTCCAAAATCACTGCGTGATTGTGCCCTGTGTTGGGTTGGCACCCCGTCCAGGGTGTCCCCCGCCTTGTGCCCCGAGTACCCTGAGATAGGCTCCCCATGACCCTGTGTACGATAAGTACAGAAAATGAATGGAGGGATGGATCGTCTTCCAGCAACTTCTTTTAGTTATTCTTTAGCAGACATTGGTTACTCAATTTGTTTACTCAAATTGTGTGAATAGTTTCAAAGTTTAAATACAAATGGATCATGTTAAATTAGCTAGATGAATTCGATCATGGCATTAACCTCTGTAAAATATGTACATAAATATGGCTGACAACCAATGTAATAAAGATGTCTGTCTTACAGTAGATACATTTATGAAAATATTCCTGAGTCATAGCATCTGGAGCAACAGCTCAACCAGCCATATTTTTCTAGCCTTACATGAAACATCTAGCAATAAAATGATTATGGTGTTTTAAATCGTATCCTTGAATAAGACAGTGATGACGGTGCAAGTCTATAGAGTTTTGTTGATATTTTTTGTGTTGTAGAGCAAAATTGTTGGAAAGTGAGGCAGTGAATGAGAATCTGAGGAAGAATCTATCACGAGCGTCAACTAGGTCGTCTTTCTACGGAGGGCCTGCAGCATTCTCCCTCGGTCCTGACCCGTCCCATGAGACCATTGATATCATCGAGCTGGCTAAGAAAGATCTGGAGAAGCTGAAGAAGAGAGAGAAGAAGAAAAAGAAAAGGTAAAATGAAAGGGCGTGAAGAATAATGCGATGTGATGTGGTGTGGGGAGTGGAAGTTGTCTTGGTAACATCGTCCTCTTGATGTCTCATCCTGTGAAGCTGATGCAGTGTTCTCTGTAGCTGTGGGTGTGTGTGGCTACCATCAGCTGTACAATTACAACAGGGAATGTCATCATAATGACTATTATTATTACTACAACTCGCTGTAGTACCATTTGCTTGTCTGCTGTTTTGGAGCGTTGATGAGTTTTACATTTAAAGGAACAACAAGGGAACTATGTGGTAGACTTACAAAAGCTGAAGAGAGGGTCAACAGTATAATACACATAGATCTTATATCTGTGGCTTTTCCTGCTCCTCACTCACTGATGTCCTCTTCCTTCCTCTTCTCCTCTCCCTGACCTTTGCCCTCTGACCTGTGAAGGCTCCAGCAGCTGCTGGAGGAGAGGAGAGTAGAGGAGGAAGAGGAGATGGAGGTGGAGGAAGACAGGTTTGTCATTGTCTCACACCTGCCCATAGAGTATCTTCCCTCTGAAGTCCTCCTACCCCTGACCCTGGCTATTTTATCTCTTTTTAGCTTTTTAATTTTTTATTTTTTTTATTAATTCTTTTTTTTAAAGCAGGTAGTTGCCAGACTTGGAAGAGAGCCACCAAAAGAGTGTCTTTTAAGCATGCATTATCACGTGATCTATTATTACAGCTTTATTACTCTATTTACAGCGTACTCATACCATATTCATGTGTTTCTCTATACGACAAGACTCATTCTTTCAACTGTGGTTTGGGAACTACCTGATCATTAATTCACCATTACTTTTGGTTATGTTTTCTGAACATAATGAATAAAAACAAACAATTTCATTTCTTTGTAATGTTGTTAAAACCCTGCTAAGTTTGAACTTTGTCGTTTAGGTTCTCAAGAATGCTTTGGCCCTTAATGTGCTTTTATTTTCAACAACAACGTTGCATTTCATCTCAATGCAGCAACGCTTTGTTTACATCCCCCCCCACCCCTCTGGATTAAACAAACTTATTCAACAAATACTAACTTTGTTTTTATCAAATATTATCAATGATACTCAGTGATTTTATAATGAAATTGTTGTTTTTTCAAAACTTGATTGGACAATAACAATTTTTTCCCAAACAGCACAAAGACTCTCTTTACTATGGCCGTGTTTGCATGTATAGACATGATGCCAGTCTAAATTAATTAATTCCAATTGCACTGAACTGTTTAAATATATCCCAATCTGGGCTGTCTATATAAAATATCAGTTTATGCATGTTGCATGTAATCTGATCCAAAGTTATGCATGGGGTTTACGGTCAGTGTTGCCATAACAGCTACGAGCATGTGAGTTCAGTCAGCATACAAAGATTTTTTAATTATTTCTGTCAGAACAAAACACCATCCAAGTGTGATTTAGTGAACAAACAGTGAAAGGAACAGTTTGTGATCACAGATAAGTTGCTCATTTTTCATATTTGGCTGACATTCTGGAAAAAGAATGCCCTGGTTGTTGAAAAAAAACACGAAATGCACACATTATTCATAATGCCTTTACTCAGCTTCTTCCCTTCTTTTTCTTTCTTTCTTTTTTTTTAACCATGTGTGTGAATGTCTGACAATTTTCAAATGCCAACCTTTTTGAGGTCTCCTTTTCACCTTTTTGATACCTGTCTTTAAATATTCATTAGCCCATCCAACCTCACAATTATTTTACATAGATTGAACTATAGTGATAGTCATAATGTTTATTATTCTTCTGTTCAATGGATTATTAAAAGGATTATCCACCTCGTTCAGTCGGATAGAAATTTCATTCAGATTGCCCTCAATCTTTTTACTCTGTCTCAATTATTGTGTATGCACGAGCGTTTTCTTTTTATATTAGATCAGTCTGACTATAAACAGATTGTTCATCTGTTTAAACATAGCTATTTTTATACTGCGACTCCAAAGAAAAGGTGAATAAAGCCACATTTACATAATCTCTTAACCTGAGACAAAATGGCACTAAAAATAAAGTATCATTAAAGTCCACATCTATCAGTGAACCTGGAAAGGGATGGTTATTATTATTATTTTTTGTAATAAAATTCCATATGTGAATCTGTCCAGTGCTGTAAAGGAAGAAATCCCTGATAATGAGCAAGAGAAGGGGAACGAGAGAGAGCAGCTCGAGCCAGCGACTGAGGAGGCAGAGGTACACCTGCCACATCTTTACTGATATTTATTCCCCTAATAATATATATCTCCAAAAATCAAATATCTGATTATTTAAAATTCTTATATTGTACTCCAGCAGGAGGCTCAGGAAGGCAGCGATCACGAGGAGGCTGAGGAAGAAGAGGAGGAGGACGAAGATGAGGAATTGGATGCTGACGAGAGTTCAGATGACACTGACTCAGAGTTGGATGAGAAAGGTACATTACTATGATTTTTATTATCGTGTACAGGCTGTTCTGTGTCCTCTACTTTAAAAGGCTTTATCAACTGTTTGTGTCTGAACATCTCAAAGCAAAAGTAAACCTCAAATCATTATGTGTCAGTTTTTGAACAGTTCCAGAGATTGTTGGTGCATGATGTATGCGTGTTAGAGAGGCCTGTTGCTATAAATCTCGTCTTACTGGTATAACAGTTTCAATTTCACAATATGATGACCATGGCAAATATTTCAAGGTGTCACTCACTGGATCACAATATTAACTGTAAGAAACGCATGCAGTTGATGAAAATGACCTCGATTTGATTTGTCATGTACAGAGACTGATACAGAGTACAATCTCGTCTTAGTGAAATTCTTGGTCACAGGCTTCTTAACTATGCAGCATAGTTTGATAGACATGCAGTAGTATGCAAAATGAACAATAAATGTCATACAATAGGATACACAACACAGGATAAGGTTCTCATGTGGTACACTATATACGCAAGTATATAGTTCAAGAAATACTGCATAATTCTGATAACCTGTCCATGAATATACAGTATGCCCTTAATCTACTGTAATCTTTCACAATATAACTTCCTTCAATATGAGTCATCAATAGGGAGCAGGTATGCATTGTTTCAACAGATTATTTGTTAAAAAAAAATTATTCTGGTCAAAGTGCCATTTGGGAAGTAACAACAAAAAAAAAAGATTTATGATGATTCTGTGTATGGAACAGAGAACTTCCAGGCAGACTTGGCCAATATCACTTGTGAGATTGCCATCAAGCAGAAGCTAATCGATGAGCTGGAGAACAGCCAAAGACGTCTTCACACTCTTAAACAGCAATATGAGCAAAAACTCATGATGCTGCAGAGCAAGATTCGGGACACACAGTTTGAGAGAGATCGTGTGTTGCAGAACATGGGTAAGGGATTCCATGGGACAAGCATCACACCTCCCTTAAAGCCACAAAGTATACATGCCAATCTCTGGAAGGTTTAGGTTTACAGGTATGGCTGCTGTGTGTGTGGTTATGTGTTCCAGGCACCATGGAGTCCTGTACCGAGGACAAGGCTAAGAAAATAAAGGCAGAGTATGAGAAGAAGCTGAGCATGATGAATAAAGAACTGCAGAAACTACAAGCCGCCCAGAAAGAACACGCTCGCCTGCTCAAGAACCAGTCGCAGTACGAGAAGCAGCTCAAGAAACTCCAACAGGAAGTTGTGGAGATGAAGAAAACCAAAGTATAGCATCGTTCCATTCTAAGAGCAATTTTCTTATTATATGACACAGCTCTAAATACACAACTAATTAATAGAGCTTAGATTATCTGCATTGTGGTCTAGCTGAGAGTAAGGTTTTAATAAGTCTTGGAGAACAAAACAGCACCATCCTGTGGTAAGATGTCTTATAAATTCATAAAGAAATCTCCAAGAACCTGTCTTTGTGATTTATGGAAAACGTACATTTTCTTCAGTTGAACCTCGTTCAAGCTCCTAGATGAGTGTGTACACAGTCTGCACTGACTGTCTCTGTGTCTCTCTGCACTGACTGTTGCTAGGTTCGTCTGATGAAGCAAATGAAGGAGCAGCAGGAGAAGAACCGGCTGGCAGAGTCACGCAGGAACCGTGAGATTGCCACACTTAAGAAGGACCAGCGAAAACAGGAGGTGCTGCATGCATTGCTCTCAATTGTTCATACATTGAGTGCTTCTCCATTCAGCCTTTGATATATAGTTGTAAGGCATTCACCATTGAGGTCAGGACCCTCATTTTCACAAGAAAACCATACAGCATTGTAAACGAGTTCTGTGTATCTTCTCGTGAAATGGGCTCGGATATGTTAAGATTTCACATGCTGGTACCAGAGTATGGTAAGCTAATCTGAATTTGACAATGCGGATTCATATTCAGATGCTGTAATTCAAATGGCTTTTGACTACAAGTTGGTTAACTGTTTAGCCTGCGAGCTATGTGTTTAAAATTTCATTGAGTAAAATATAGTACAGTAACAGAAAATGCCAGTGGAAGCTGTTCATGTATTAGAATATTCCTGAAATGACTGTTGATACCTTGTTTATTGTAAAGTTCAGAGATAAAGAGTTGCATTTCTCCAATCTTACATCTTGCCTTTTTGTAACAGTATGACCTAACAGGGTAGTAGAGGGAAGGGGATTGGAATTGGATATCAGTAGGACATGAGGGTGGACCTAATTTGCATAATCATGCATATTCATAGATCATTGCATTCTTTATGAAAGTCAAGGTACAGAAATGGTCTGATTTGCATTTGAGTAGGTTCTTGGGGATTAAAATCACTTGATTACACAGTTTAAATGATATTAATAGTAAAACTGCATGTTCAGAGCTGCTTCAAAAAAAAAGGCATAGTGTTAATGAGCTTTCTGCATTGTGCTCTCTGTACTGCAGCACCAGCTGAAACTTCTTGAGGCCCAAAAGAGGCAGCAGGAGCTCATACTGCGCAGGAAGACTGAGGAGGTAAAACTCTCTCTCTCTCTGTCTCTCTCTCTCTCGCTCTCTCGCTCTGTCTGTCTGTCTACACACACACACAGCTACATTTGTCTTACTATCCTCATGAGGACTAATTTAACCCTAACTGGATGATGATTTCTGCTGTAGGTGACTGCTCTGAGGCGGCAGGTTCGGCCCGTTTCAGGAAAGGTGAACAGGAAGGTCCTCCTACCCGAGACTGTACAGGACTCTGCCCACAGAATGCCCAGCACACGTTCACACACAGGCTCAGGAGCTCCAAATGGAACCAGGTATGATTATCAATCTGTATATATGTGTGCAAATGTGCATATGTAAATACACTACTGTGCAAAAGCTTTTGACACCCTTTTTTTTTTTTTGTACAAACTCAAAGATTTTTTCTTTTATGACTCCTACATTATCGAGTCAGTACAAAAAACATTTTAGATTCCCAAACATTAGTTTTCTAGCACAAAATGAAATGTTACAGAAAAATGTTTGTATGTTATTAAAGAAAGCAGCATATATGTAAGAGACACTTTTCAGACAAAAGACACAATGAAGGCTGCTGGGTTTTGCTGCAAAAATAAGAAGTGAGTGAGACAGTCCAAGTCTCCAGAAGAACCATGTCCGGTTCTGCAAGATACTCAATAAAACTTGCAGCTCATTTCCTTATAAAACTCTCATAGTAATAGTACCTGTTAATAATTGTATATATTAGTAATAATAGTAATAGTATCTGAGAGTACTATTTTTTTTTTTGTCACACAAATATTGACTTTGTTTCATTTACTACTGTTTCCTGCTCCGTACTGTATTTTTAAAAAATGTAGAAACATTTAATTTCATTATTTTGAAGGTATCTTTGCTCTACAGTATTTCTTTGCATGTGCCTAAAACTTCTTCACAGTACTGTATGTGTTCTGAGGTCATGCCTCTTCTAATAGCTGTGTGCGTTCAGCAGACTGTACCATCGCAGACCTGTGGGGATTTACTCTACCCGCGTAGCACGGGTTAAATGGCAGAGTCTAGAACGACGCATCTCTGACATCATCATGCAGCGCATGACTATCTCCAACATGGAGGCAGATATGAATCGCTTTCTCAAGGTGAAAAATAAATAAATAATATAATCTCTTCAAAGACCCACCACCTTTCTCGTTTTGCACTCATTCAGTAATTCAATAAATTCACAGTTCACAATTTCGAATGTAGCTGTCTTTTTGATATGAACTAAACATGAAAATCCAATGTGTTAAAGCATAAAAGAACAGAGCAGATGTGGCAGTGAAACATCAACTCTCATTGTGCCCATAGCAACGGGAGGATCTGACACGCCGGAGAGACAAGCTGAGCAGGAAGAAGGAGAAGATGGCCGCTGAGGGTCCTGAAGTCGAAAAAGCTATACAGTCTCTGAACGAGGAACTGGAGTCCTTGTTGGCCAACATCGACTACATCAACGACAGCATTGCTGACTGTCAGGCGAACATCATGCAGATGGAGGAGGCAAAGGTGTGTTACATTGTTACAAATAGTTCTTGTACATTTGAGATCAATTATACAAATGATTGCGTTAGGAGGATATGGGTTACAAAGCTATTTAGAAAAGCGCATGTGTGTTTGCGTGTGTAGGAAGAGGGTGAGACGATGGATGTTTCAGCTGTGATAAGCTCCTGCACCCTTTCAGAGGCTCGTTTCCTCTTGGATCATTTCATGTCCATGGCCATCAATAAGGTACCAAACATTATATTAACAGTACAAATACATTTTTGGTAGGCAGCAGGAAATGCGTCAACCTTCACTGTAGTTTTGTGAGATGATACAGCCATGTTTGGCTTGGAGAACAAATTGACCTAGTATAAGCCTTCCCAGGTTGGTAGCAGTTGTGCGGTGTGAGAAATGACGATGAGGTTAACACATGGTTACATCAGTGTATGTTCTAAGGGTTATCTTTGGTGCAATTTGAGTGGAATGTTTACACATAAGAATGCGTTGGTGCCTGTTATCTATCTATACAGTACATTGCTCTTTTTGAAATCACTGGCAAGTTTCTGATACATAACAAAATGTCCTTGTGACCCTTCAGTTTATTTGCATTGTTATAAGTAAACCTACCACCTTCACATTGTTGTGTATCTTTCTACTACTTTCCATCTAGTGTTGAGACAAAGTGAAAGAATTTATTTGAATGTGTCATCAAAGTCTGTATCCACTGGTTCAGGGGCTACAGGCGGCCCAGAAGGAGTCTCAGGTCAAGGTGATGGAGGGCCGGCTCAAGCAGACTGAGATCAACAGCGCCACGCAGAACCAGCTGCTATTCCACATGCTGAAGGAGAAGGCGGAGTTTAATCCGGAGCTGGACGCACTGCTTGGGAACGCTCTGCAAGGTGAATCTCTCTGCTAATATAGACTCTGAGAGATCCATCAGCTGCTCTGCCCAGCCCTGTGACTACTCATACACCACACCTTCTTGGTTTAGATGTGTAAACTCATTTAAATTTATAAATGACATTCTGCTGTGTATTGCTTTATGACTTGATCGCTGTAGCTGGGCTGCACTGACATTTTAAAGCTTTAAATGAGATGTTTACAAATACAAATACTTTCAACAGGGCTGGTCAGATCAGCACACTGCATGACTTGACCACAAATGTTCTGATTATACTCCTGAATAGATGCTGAATTAAAAATGCTAAAAAGTAATCTCAGATTTTTAAAACATGACATTTGTTCGTTTTTGATGGCATCTCTTCAGCAGCATTAGACCGCTGTGATTTATTTATTTATTTATTTTGCGTTGGGTTGGATTTGGTTGTTTGTTTGTTACAATTGGGGGAATGTGTTTTTGATTTGTTTGTGTGTTGCCTTTTTTTCTGTTCCCCTTATTGCCTGAATTGAAACAGAGCTAGGTAACATGCCTGTGGGTAAGTACCGGAAGCCATCCTCCCTGTACCACGTTCTGAATGCATGGGTCTCCTATGTTAAACTAACCACAGACTAGCAGTTTCATCTGCAGGTGCATGAAGCATACTGCTGTGAGGCTTAACTTCATCCCTCCACCCCTCCTTTCCTCCCTTCTCCATGCCAGTGGCTCTTACATGTGCTTCAACCACACAATTAATCACACATTAACCGTTAGCATAAGCTGAAAGCCCAAGCCCCTGACAGGTTAAAGAGGAACCTTCCATAATAGCTGTTTCACGTTCGTGAACACCTAATGCTTTTTGTGCTCCTCGAGAGATCTTGTCCTGAATTTCCTTGCTCTATAACTTGGACATCATAGCTTCTCGACCCAGCTGGACAGTATGGATCCATGTTTCAAAGCCGAACAACAAGCATGGCAACACTGAGCTCATATTATCCTCATTTGCTTTCTCTGTGATATTAATAGACATCTCAACTAAGACTTATTTAACAATTTTCTTAACTCTAGATGAGAGAGACTATGGCAGCCTCTGAAATACAGTAAAACATCTGGAATGAACTCTAAAGTACTCGGACGTGTATACATTTTGAGCACCGTTTTGTTTTTGTCCTGTTCAGAGAATGAAGACGACAGTAGCAGTGATGAATCAACACCGAGTCCTGCGGCAGATGGAATGTAAGTCAACGATCAGCACTTAGTCGTTTTGTTTTAATATATAACGCCATTAAGGATGTCTCAGGATTTTTTAAAATGGTGTGTTTGTGTAAGTCTTAAGAGTTTAATGAGCGAAACAATCTCATTCGCTCTGTCTTATTGCAGCACTATGACCTCTGACCTTATGAAGCTCTGTGGAGAGACCAAGTCCAGGAGTAAGGTACGCTTTCTGGGTGTCTGTAAATGCTTTCAGTCATTGAGTAGTCTCATAGAGGTTAGGCAAGAGGAATGGATCACTCAGTTATTTTTATCGATCCATACATCTATACTGTGTGTGCAGTTACCACAGACAATCATTTCAACTGCAAAGGACTCAACTCATCAGTTTACATACACAAATGTATAACAGGAATTCAGAATTACAGCTATTACACTGTAACCATAAAGGGCTTAGGATGACACAGACATGAATAAAAACTGCTCTTATGTAGTTTTATCCTAATTTTACACACCGCACCACATAGTAAAAAGGTTTTATCGAGTGCATGCACTGTCATGCAGAAATAGAGGCAAACAAATGTAGTGCTTAATTTACAAATACTTTCTGGATGATTTTTATAAAACCATAATCATAAGTGAGTTTTGAGTAAATGGGTTGTGTTCAAGGAAAAACCTTTAACAATTCTTGTTTGTTGTAATTACATATACAGGTACTGGTCATTTAATTAGAATATCATCAAAAAGTTGAAACTAGTATAATGTATACATTCATTACACACAGACTGATATATTTCAAGTGTTCATAATTTTGAAGATTATAACTGACAACTAATGAAAACCCCAAAATCAGTATCTCAGAAAATTAGAATAGTACTTAAGACCAATACAAAAAAAAGGATTTTTAGAAATGTTGGCCCACTGAAAAGTATGAACATGAAAAGTATGAGCATGTACAGCACTCAATACTTAGTTGGGGCTCCTTTTGCCTGAATTACTTCAGCAATGCGGCGTGGCATGGAGTCGATCAGCTCTTCTGTATTGTTGGGTCTGGCGTATCGCATCTTCCTCTTCACAATACACCATAGATTTTCTATAAGGTTAAGGTGAGGCGAGTTTGCTGGCCAATTAAGAACAGGGATGCCATGGTCCTTAAACCAGGTACTGGTAGCTTTGGCACTGTGTGCAGGTGCCAAGTCCAGTTGGAAAATGAAATCTGCATCTCCATAAAGTTGGTCAGCAGCAGGAAGCATGAAGTGCTCTAAAAGGTCCTGGTAGACGACTGCGTTGACCTTGGACCTCAGAAAACACAGTGGACCAACACCAGCAGATGACATGGCACCCCA
>JAOUWY010000015.1:12921534-12931828 GCA_025728095.1 Prietella phreatophila | reverse complement strand
GGCCACGCTTTTTTTTGGGGGGGGGGTATTTAAAAAAAAAGAATTGGTGTATATCTGGATATATGGAGAAAGATTAGGTTTATAGTAGGTCAAGAAGTTACAACTGGAAAAGGTGAACTATGGAGATTAGTCCCAGGGGTACATTAGATTATAAGAATAATGAAATGTTTATAATGTACCTCTTTGACATGACAATAATCCAAGACAAGTTTAAATTAAATCTATGATCACATAATAATAATAATAATAATAATAATAATAATAAAACACTCATATTGTAAGAATGACTGTTGACTTGTGTACTTCAGTGAATGGAAAAGAACTGCTGGTATAACACCTTATTAAAAAACCTTTTCACTTAAAACATACATCATCAAACATGCACACATAATAATCACAGGGTGACATTACACACTGGTTCAGTACTACACAAGTTCAGTATCCTGAAGACAATTTAACAAAGTTAAATATTTCAGCATTCATGAAATATAGGTTCATGTGAACTCTTGCACCACAAGCTCTTTTATTGACATCAGTGGCTGTGGTCCATGTGGTGAGTTTTGAATTCTGATCAGCTCCTCTTGTAACTGAGCCACAGGGTTCTGTAGCCTATAGCCTATATCCACCATGGCCTCCAGCAGTGGGCTCCGATATCTGCACAGTCCATAGCGCCTTACTGCTGGCAGTACCCTGTTTCCAGTCTGGAAAGCTCCATGGAAATCCTCCAGGTCCCTCTGACACACAAACAGTGCACATAGTGTTGGCACGAGCAGGGACGAATCATGAGAACACAATTTCTCCTGGAGCACTAGTGCATTCTGCAGGACCTCCATGGCATGAGAATACTGGCCTCCACGTAACAGATCATAGGCAGTCTTCAGCTCAGGCTGAGTGAAGAATGCTATAAAAGCAGGTGAGCGGCGGATGTAGCGCAGAGAGTACAGCTGGGTCAGGTAGTCACAGAGAGTCACACGCCGTTCAGTGATGTTCCCTTCTGAGAAATTGCCCATCAGCCTTTTCTTGGGCAAGATGACATCCTCAAGTTCCTCATTGAAGTCCTGAAGCAGCTCATTGTGTAGTTGGAGGAAATCAGAGTAGCGACGTTCAATGGCCACCTGCTTACAGTCATAACTGCCTGATCTGATCACTATTATCTGATACACCTATAGGAAAGGCCAGGTAAATAATTGATGTTAAACCTGTATGATGCCATCATACAAACAGTTACACAAAACATATAATATATACAAAGCTCTATTAGATCGTATTGATAATCATGCACAATTAATCTGTTTGGGCCTTGGCTTAACTCACCACATATCTGGATGTTGTGTTTTCTATAGTACGGGTGGATGGTATTTGAAAATGCAGTTTGACAGACCTAATCTCTTGTTTCACTGCCCTCCAATGTTGCTGAAGCTCTGCTGTAGTGAGACAAGAGGCACTGACACCTGCAGCTGCATGCAAAAAAAAAAAATCCCCCATCACACTGATGAAATATCTTCAGTCTATCATGTACACACACATATACAACCAACATCCTATGTAACAGGCAGTACTGACCAGTATCAAATGATGTCTCCTCTAGTTGCGCATCCTTAAGAGGATGTATGGTTTCATCATCAGACCTCAAGTTGAGCAGCTGAGAGTCTGAATCCATGGCCACATGTCCACATTTCCTCTTTCCTTCTTGTATAGTAGAAGTTTCATCCATCATCACCACAAGTGTCGTAAACATTAAATATACATGGTACTACACTAGACAAATTCTACATATACTACACTCAGAAGAATTTAGACTAACTACACAGCTGAGAAAAACACATTTAGGAATATGCAGTGACATGTAGCACTTCTTTGTTCTCAGGTTATAATTGACAGTGGTGGAGGAAGTTATCACGCAAATGGAAATTTACCATTCTCACTTTCTCGTAGTCTGTAGTAGTTCTGCAACTAGTGAAGAAACATCTGAAGAAAACTCACTTACCTGTGTGAACGTTCAGAGTAAAAACCTGTTGCTTTTTATTGTAAATCTACTGTAGTGAAACATTAAATCTCCTGTAGACGGTTTGTGAGCTGGAACAAAATTTACGGCAATATTTTATCAGATTTTGTACTGTTTTCTATAAGAGCCCATGGTGTAAAACTGACATGCTAAATGTTTATCTAAGAGGAACTGAAACCAAAATGTGTTAGTGCCTCTGTTTTTCATTACTTTCATTATTCCACCACAGCATCATTGGGTTTTTTTAATCAACCGGAAACCTCTTTTATCTTACTAATATATTGAGGGAAAGAATAAAAAATGTAACAATAAATTGTTAAACATTAATACAACTACGATACAATGCAGCCTATTTTGTTGTAGTGGTGGTTGTTGTTTGTGTTGTTGAAATCTGTGATATTTTCCACCAGGGGGCGATATTTCTTTCACAAAAGAACTTCCCCACAGAAATACTATTATAGTGTAGCATTAGAAGGACATTCAGAGCTTGTCTGGTTCAGCTTACTGAAGGAAACACATGTTTAATGAAAACACATATGGCATTTACAAATTGAGCTGAGTTGAGCCGGTTAAACCATTACACCATATTTGCCACCTGGTAAATGTTGCAAAAAAGGAAACAATTTCTGAAAAGTAGTAGTTTATTTATTTATTTATTTTCAAGGAAATAACACAAGGGTGGCACTGTGGTATAGCAGGTAGCACTGCTGCCTGACGTACAAAATCAGCAGGGGATCAAATACTTTTTTCCCTCACTATAGGTGTGAATGTGTGTATGTGGTGAACTGCAATGTACTGATGTTCCATCAGGGTGAATTCTCCAACCTTATGTCCAGTGTTCCCAGTTTAGGCTCATGATCCAATGTAACCCTGTCCATGATAAAGTGGTTATTAGAGATGAATGGTGAATGAACACAACTGTAGTGCAATTATAAAATCTCAAATAATTATTGATCAGTTGAAATAATTAATAAGAATGCTGGTAAATAGCATACCATTTTGTAAAGATGCTTTACCTGCTTGACTAGCTCTGTTTTTGTTTTGGCAATTGCAAGTCAGTCCTTTTTTAGCAGGGAGATTTTACATCATATTTGTAATAATTGCAAAGATTAATTCTTAAACATTTCCATGTTTATTGTTGTTCATAATACTCTTATGCAAGAAGGACATTACAAGGGTGTGATCAGTTATTTAACACTACTATAAAGACTGAGTACATGATGCTGTTGGTAATAATGCTTGTTGCTGTTGATATCACTCATGGCTGAACATTACTGTGCTGTCTCATGCTGCTTCTCCTCTCCTTATTTCATCAAATTTATCTTACATTTGTTTTCCACATCTGGTTAAAGTACAGTTTTACTCTTCGTTTTGCACTGTGTTGATGAAGATTTAAAATTTTATTATAAACGTACTCTACAAAAAATTTAAATTATGTATATTATTTTACATAGACAAGAAAAGGTTTTTGAATTTTAGCAAACATTTTGTGTGTTTTTCTGCTGTTCCAATCAAATAGTCAGATTCTATAAGTTGAGCTGATAATAGTAAAGAAATCACAATGATATCAGCTGTAGATTTTCCATTTCACTTTGTGAATGTTATATCTTCTTCTTCACCCACGCTAAGTAGCATATTGGGCGACGAGAAAGAAAGCCCCCGGCGGACATTCACACATTCATACAACACGGACAATTTAGACACACCAATCAGCCTACAATGCATGTCTCTGGACTGGGGGAGGAAACCGGAGTACCTGGAGGAAACCCCCACAACACGAGGAGAACATGCAAACTCAGCACACAAATGGCCCCAGCGGGAATCGGACCTCAGACCCTGGAGGTGTGAGGCGAACGTGCTAACCTCTAAGCCACCGTGCGTCCTGAATGTTATATACATATTTATATATACACATGTAACATGTCCATTATACAACAGTTGATTTTGATTCACTGATCTGCATCGTACAAATGTGTGTAAATAAAATTTGAATTATACCAACAATTAACTGAAACTGTTACTAGATAAATTAGCAACATCATCAGTGGACATGCCAAACAATAAATTTTTCATGAATATAACTTTTGATTTAAAATATGAAAGCTCATCAGATGAAAATGAAAACGAAGAAGCGAAGCCAGTTTCACCAGATGTACCTTCAACAGGAATGTACAAATCACTGTGGGCTCAACAATCAGCAAGCTAGCCAGCTAGTTGATGGACTATCAGTGAGTATAGCTTCTTCAGGATCTATTTCCATTATCAGAGCATAAATAAACACAACATTTGGCTAGTCTGTGTCTGAAATGTCAGTTATTTGATATGAATTTCTTATTTATAGAACTGTTATATAAAAGCAATATTGTACTCGCAATCATGCTGTTATAATGAATACTGGCACGGCTGTGATTAGCTATGGCTGAATCACAGCTGTGTGGATATTCAGTATAACTCAGTTTTCACCTTGTGTTTGTGCGATATTGCTTAATTATAGTCTAAATTAAGCCTGATTAATTCGGCAATATAAACCTTGTTGATAAAAAAGTTAAACATTTAACTTCTGTTGCAACCATTTAAAAGTGTGTGTGAGAATTATAGTGGGATGCTTGTGAGTTTGGGATGCATGAACCACTGTAGGAGACAAGAGCATCTGTGTGATCCTCCTCAGCCCCACTCATTCATACGGCCATAAGAACATAACCCCGACACGGCACAGAGAACAATGGCATCAAGCAACTATTTTTAATTCACTCCATTGTTTGACGTGGCAGCCTGGTGCTTGGCATTTATTTATTAGTTTTGAAACATACATTTTCTATTGTTCGGGACATAATTCCTGTTTTGTTCCACAGATGCTGGGTTAGTACACTCTGTCCGTGCCAGTTGTGAGAAGTGTTACTGTCTCATTGTGGCACTTGGCCCATCTGCTGAATAGCTAATGGGATTTTATCATTGAAATGTACAGTAGTATTGTCATATGCACAGGAATAGGACAGGGCAGATGTGTCCATATCTTAATTAATGCAATAAAATCTTACATACCTTCATATTGGTTCAATATCCTTAAATCAAGGATATTTTGCTGTCCGATGTTTGGTAATGTGATGTTACTTTCTGCTATTGTTGATGGTCCAATACGGCTATTGCCAAAAAACAGTTTATGTCCAAGCGTCACACTTTCTTCAATGGATAAGTTATAAATTATTATTGACCTAAGAACTGCTGCTGTAATCATGAGGCTCATGACCATGAGGCTCATACTGAACATCCTATTTTAGGATGTACAGTTGTAGAAGAAGAATGCTTATAATCCCACTATCTGGTGTAACCCAGAAGATGACTTGTTCCCCTTTGAGTCTAATTCCTTTCACAGTTTCTTCCGTATGTTGTCTCAGGTTTTTTACTTGTCCCTGTAAATCTAGTTCCTTTGCTGTAAATCTAAATCTACACCTAGATTCTGTAAAGCTTCTGTTTATTGTTAAAAGTTCCAATTAAATTCAACTGAAATAAACTGATGTATTCAAGGCTTACAGTCATGTGAAAAAATAAGTACTCTGCCTATATACTCACTGGCAAACTGTAGTCTTGCAAAGGATTTTTCCTGCCATGCCTCCCATGGGTCAAATTTGTGCAATCTCTTTCTGATTGTAGAAGCATGCACCCTGACACCAACAGCTGCAAGACTTACTAGTAGGTCTTGTGATGAAAGATTGAGGTTCTCTGAGACTTTTTTTGCATCAGATGCTCTGCTCTTGGGCTGACTTTGCTGGGACGGCCAGTCCTGGACAAATTGGCAGTCATTTCAAATCTGTGTCACTTGATTTTCCTTACAGTGGAATGATGTATTTCAAATAATTTGGAGATCATTTTAAAACCCTTGCCAGACTCATAGGCATCCAAAACCTTTTTTCTGAAGGCCTTACATAACTCTTTAGATCTTAGTATGATAACAACACATACCTCAATAACAAAGGGAACACCAAACACTAGATATGAGAGGGGTATAAATAAGACCGGTTCCACCTGCACTCCCTAAGCAGGTTCTAATCACTGGCACCCAATCCTAGTTTTATGGATTTGAAGGTGTGATCAAATGTATGGGTGTAAATTTTAGAGTATATATTTTTTGTTAATTTAAATTGTGAAAATGACTACAAACTGTCAGTTGTATGTGTATCAGCTTTATCAATATCCTGTTTCAAAAAGGATCAAATGTTTGCTAGTCCAAACATGTAATAAATAAATAAATAACAACAGTTTCCATGGGGTAGACCTATTTTTTCACATGACTGTAACTGTCATTACACAACATCAGATTGCTTCCGACATCAACAACAACCACAAATCAATAGAATGTAGTTTCTTCAGAGTGTATACACTTTGCTGAAAATTTCATACTGGATTGTATATGAAATGTCCAATTATAGGAATCTTAATTAATGAAATGGTTAATGTAAGGTCATTCTGTATGTTTTATACAACCAATTAATTAGGCTCCATATAAAGCAGTTTCATAAATGAAAACCCGTACATTCACAGCAGGTCTGGTTCACTTTTCTGACTCTCATAAGCACAGACCTTTCCTGTTGGTTTCACTGTATTTACTGAATAAATCCTAGTGGTTGAACAGCATGCTTTAAATAAATAAATAAATAGATAGATAGATAGATAACTTTATTATTAGCTGGAACTTTAGACTTCATATAAGCACTTCCTGTCTTACAAAATTTTCTTTGTATCTTTAGCTAGACCTAAAAATGAATGCATATCCTTCCACTTGACAACGCCATCCTACTGATGAGAAATAAGACTCTGTAATAAGATGGCTTTGTGTCTGCCCTAATTGAAACGTAAACCAAATGACATGTCATGGAGTGATATGACAGTAATTCACCAACGTGAAGCTTGACTGGAGCACAACAAAGGCAGTGTCTTTGTGCTCTCATGGACCTATTGTTGGGTGATACCTAATAAGATGTTTTACCACTGTTACATTATTGACCCTCAGCCCCTCATGCCTAATTTCCATCTACAGCTTCTTCCTTCCTTTCATGCAGATGACAGTTCACTTTCAATTGTTTCCCTGATATCATTATTCAAATTCCTATCCTTTATAGAAAACAAAACAAACTTCTATGTTTCCTGCCACCTTCTTTGTTATGTAGATTTATTCTATAGATCTGGATATATAGGACATAGACACATTCAGAAAACAGTAGCTTCAGAGTTTCATAAAGTCATCAGTGTGAATCACTCAGCTGAACTGAAACCTCTTGAATTATACTGCAAATCCATACTGCCTTGACTTACTACTACTACTAGACACCCTATAGTCATATGCACCCCTACACAACTATACACATCCTGTTCAGCTGTTCAATAGAATTGTGTAGTTTCCATACACACTGATGCACACTAATGAAAATAAATAAAATGAATATATGTATTTAAACACAGTTTAACTACTGTGCCATGTTAATAATAAATATCAGTTCAACATTCTGCTCTATAATCTCTTTGTCACATATATGCACACAAACAACACATGCTAGCGAACCCCACACAAAGGCTCATCAGTCCCTGGATTATCATACCGTCCGGCTGCCCCAGCTATAATTTGAGAACAATAGTGTACCAGGGTATGACAGTGAGGAGAATTCATAGATCATCTGCGTTATCTCCCAGAATTCCATGCTGCACAAAATAGCAGTCGGCTGAATGAGATTCTCTCAGTATGACTTCACTGAGAATATGAGGTCAACATGCCAGGAGGATCTGAAAACAAAGAGTGTTAAACAATCAAGTGGAGAACAAATGGAGGTCCAGAAACCTGTGTAAATTATACAGTATAATTCATATTAATTTTCTAAAATGCCATACAATTCCGTGACCCAGTGACTCACAGCTCCAGGGTCTGTGGTTTGATCCTGAGCTCAGGCTACTGTCTGTGAAGACTTTCATATGCTCTCCCAGTATCCCTTTAAGTTTCTTCCGGGTTGCCTGGGTTTCTTTCACCTTCTAAAACATTTCGATCGATGAATCGGTCGGTAAATTACCCCGAGTTCTGAATGAGTCTGTGTAGATATTACACAGTTGCACAACTCAATTGAGGTAAAACAGAATAAGACTTTCTGAACACTCAGTACAGTAATAGAAAAGTCAGTTGTGAAAAATGTAATCAGTCAGCCAAGACATGTTTTCTGCTTTAGTTCTGCACTGAGAATTAGCTATAATTCTAATCTAGCTAATTAGTAGTAGATGTCTCTTACCCAAAATCACTCTGTAAATATGTACCTCAAAGAGCATTCCTCACTTCAGTAATATCACACACTTGCTGGTAAGGTTTAGGACACAATATGAATATAGTGTCATATATAAAATATAGTGCAATATATAAACATTAATAAAACCTAACCAGATAGCTAAATGTCGTAAGATTATGAGGCAGCCATTTTGGACAAGCCTTCTCACAGTAAATACACACTATTCCTGATATTTTTCAAATGTCTGTTTAAAAAGTTAGACTGTGTATTGTAACTGAGTGACATAGATTTCCATTACTTGTTAGCTATATTAGATTCTTAGTTGTTGGACAAAGCTAAAGAAAATGCAGAACACCAAACATGTCTTGGTTAATCGACTACAGTTTGGGTTAGTTGAAAACTGTTTTCATTTGAATCTTTCACTGAATTTTTATTCTAAAGGACTCTGCTTTATTGCATCTTGAAGATGTTAAATGTTAGTTGCTTGATTAATTAAAAATGACCTTCTGTCCCTCTGATGAAGGCTTTGCAGACCTTATTGCTTCAGTACCCTTTCCCTGCACATTTCCTGCCACTCAAAGGATTGCTCTTTACACCATCCTGTTCAAGCTGGTTTTGGGACAAAATCCAGTGCTGTGTGGGATAACTAGACACACTGTCCATGTCTGAAGCCTCTCCTGTACTGAGGAAGAGGAGCAGCAGGGTTGCTGTGGCAAAGTAAAAGGAGAGGCAAATAACTTCCTCTATAAAGGGTAAAGTCACATGGTGCGTACTATGCAGCTACTACTGGAGTGCTCATCTCTTAGGCTTGGCAACCCTCAAGATTTGGCTCTGAGACCTCAAAGAAAAATATAACTGTTCTCTCCTTGAGAGGTTTTCTGATTTTTATTTATTTAATCATGGGAATAAAACCACTGCAATATACATTAATGGTTTATGATCCATGTGTATTTTTATAAAGTGTTACTCTTACTGATACCTTCCAAATACCTTCAGAATGATTTATACCTGCATTCTATAATCCCAAATCTTCTTTGATGCTTACAATACCTAATCCAAAATGAAAAGCAGTCACTACTGTTTAGTCTAAGTTGGTGTGAAACTGTAGAGGTTTCCACATAAATAAACAGATCTGGTGGTGGATGATCCCACAGAAGGTCAGCAGGGTCAAAACCCTGGCCATAGGCAAATTATAAGTGTTTTTTGTTAACGTGTATCGAGGCAAAGATTGTATTTGTAAGGAAGAGGAGAGCAGGATGGCAAGTCTGGACTGTTATTCAAATGGACAGAAAACCTCACCATCCCCTGAAGGAAACCTCATCCTCATGTGTATTACCATCATTGTCAGGTAGGACCTGAGAACTAATTCTATGTTTGATGTTAAGAAGTCTGACTGTCCCTCTTGGGCATATGAAAGCAAATGTGTACAGATATGGCACTGTCACTTTGATAAAAAGGGAATATTTATTCACGTATGTAGCTTTGTCAGACGCTACAGGTAAATTTTGCTGTGAATTTCGCTTTAGTGGAGCTTTAATGAAAAGCCCATTAGTAGAACAGAAATGATAGTTATATAAATAGTTATTAGCCTAAATGTTACAGACACTAATGCTTTTGCATTTGTATGTATTGGGTTTTCTTTTTGAAAATCCCCATACTGTTTTCATTATAATCGACTACATACCTTATACAGAATACATGTCTTTATTTGGCTGATGCTTTTATCCAAAGTGACTTAGAATTGACACAGGATACAAATGAACAGTTGAGGGTTAAGGGTCTTGCTCATAGACCCAAAATTGGCAGATTGGAGGTGCTGGGATTTGAACTCATAACCACCACTACGTTCATATAAAGACATATTCCAATATCCCACATTATCCCAAGCTATAAGCTCAAATTAAGGTAAAGGTGAATAATAGCTCTGCAACTTTCTAAAGGAGCATTACAGTTCAAGGCCTTGATGCTCACCTACAAGACCTTGTCAGGAACAGCACCCTCCTACCTCAACTCTCTCCTGAAGGCC
>JAOUWY010000015.1:12908241-12921434 GCA_025728095.1 Prietella phreatophila | reverse complement strand
GCACTACTTGTATTGTTCTCTGCTCGATATATCACTTTGCTTATTTGTAAGTCGCTTTGGATAAAAGCATCTGCCAAATGAATAAATGTAAATGTACAGGATGTACCAAAAGTCTCCATACACAGGGGTCTATGGATGCTAGCATCAGGTCAGTTGTGTCTTCGTCAGTGGATGTTTGTGGACATCCACTTCTTGGTTGGATTATGAAGAAACATCAACAACAGGGAATATGTTCAACAATGAGATCAGAATCAAAGGTTGATATCTATCTGCTCGGCCATCTGCAGTTGGAGGTCCTATCTTGTGTCTAGCTCCTTCTCTCCCACTGAGCACCAGCTGTCATAATCTAATCAGCTAGGGCATTTAACACACATGGATAATTCTCTCCCTCCACATACACCTTCCTTTGTTTATCCTTATCATACTTACATGTCAGTCAAAAAGGGTTCAGACAATCATTAATTTGCCACAAATTTAAAAAGAGAAAAAGGCAAGTTTAAAGTATTGACCTTTCCAGGAAGGTGTCAAAATTTCTTTGAGAAGTTCTGTTAAGTACAATTAACCCTCATGTTACCTGGTCTGACATAGATTGTATGTGTCTTCAGATATTTTAAAAATTCTTTCTTGGCAAGATGAATAACAATACACTGCCTATATAATCCGATATATTCTATCTATGGTTTCACTTAAAAAAATATATATTTATGACTTACTGTAATTACTCTAACATTTGAATATCTAAACAGGCAATAGTTATAAATGAATCAAGATAAGTATATTATTAAATGATCAGTGAATTGAGAAAAGTTAGAAATTACTGTATTTTACTTGAACAAACTAATTGAGATCTAATCACTGTAATTAAGGACTTGAGACTCACCATGTATCTGTTTTACAGTTTATACCCGCATTGTCTATGAGTCTTTATTCTAACTCCAAGTGTACCTGCCATTAAAGCACTTACTTTGAGTCTCATTAGGATCTGACAACCAGTTAATAAGTTACACTGAAATGTAGTTTTCTTTATTTAATTGCTACTCTGTATAATTGTGAATGGTCTGTGGCAATAATACTAATTTAACTTGAATAAAAACATAAGAAACTCCAAATGCTGGTCCAACAATTGATAGACTTGCTGAAAGTGTTATAACACACTTTCTATATTGCTATAGAAAGTTGTAAAAGGCAGCATACCTCTTCTCTCTGGAACCTACTGCAGCAGGCACAGCCTGACCCCACAGTCATGAAACAACTGACTAAGCTTCTATGACTGATATGATCTGAGCCATACATGCAGCCAGTACAAAGCCATAATCACAGTGTTATCAGTAGTAGGGTTTGGGGTGGATAGGTTTAAGCCCTAGTGGAGATTTGGCCGTTCTTCTGTTATTGAATATTTCCATTGTCAGCCTAACAAAAGTGTGATGATCATGCGGAAAATGCTTACAAAGGAATTGCTTTCTTTGCATTGTAAACAGCATGCTGATATCAGCAGTTTTGAAGAGAAATTTGTGATAACTGTAAAAGCATTGTTTTGTTTGCCATTTATGAGTCTGCCCAACAAGCTGCCAGGGCCATAAAACGTCTAATAGAATGATTGCAAAATAATCAATGAATATTCTATTATTATTATTATTATTATTATTATTATTATTATTATTATTATTATTGTTATTATTGATGTTGTTGTTGCTGCTGCTGTTGTTGCTGTTATACTTGTTTATGTTTTTGATTAAGCTTTTTAGAACCATTTTATGATCATGAAAAATAAAAAAACAAACAAACATGCAATATCCTAGATAATTGCATCAAACAATTGTCTCAGTTCATGCATTTGTGTAATTTCCTCAAGAATTGAGAAGGGGTACAAAAGCATGCCCATTTCACTTCCTGACCAACCTTCCTGTTTTTTATTCAGGCACTTTAGCTCAGACTGCTACAAGGCATATCTGTCAGAGTCAGATATGTATCTGATGAGCATGGTGGATGTGTTTTGTACTCAAGCCCTTGTGCCTCATTCTAGTTGATTGCTCATTTTATAATGCTAATGGACACTGGCTGGTGTTGGGTTTCTCCCTGTCAGCTGGCCACTGCCACCAAGAGTACACTTAATGGGGGCTGACGGTTCACAAAGCAGAACTCATTCAACAGGAGGTTTGGTATGTGAGACTGTGGTGCTGTGGTGCATTCACTGCACTAGGTTAGTGCCCTTTATGAGTCATTTGTTAAACTCCTTTCTAGGAGGTAATGTATCACTTAGGAGAAATACGCTCCAGCACAGAGTGCATATCTCTGGAAAAGTATCTTTTAAAGTCAAAAGTTTAATACAAAAGAGTTCATTACCACATCATAGGTTACATTTCCTTGCTCGTATGCATTCTTAAGTGAACATGAGTATAATTGGTAAGCAGAAATGTAAGTAATTTGTTCAAGAACACTCTGAATAATCTTAATTTAGCAAAAATACTGCCTACATAGTCCAACCATTGACTACATGGTGTTTTTTCACGAGACTAGTAGCTGATACCAATGATGGTGTACCTATGAATGGTACACTTTTCAAATGAATAGACCTTTTTATTCAGTCAAGGTAGCACGAGAGCGATCGGCTTACATTGGCAAAGATCATTCAGTATAGCACAATGTGTTATTATTAGTGGGTTTATTGAAATGTAAATTCAGATTACAAAGTGACCCAGATTTATATCACAAGTGAAAGGGCATGACTTTTGTTGTGCAGACAGAAACAGTGGAAGTATTATGTTAAAGCTGTTAAGCGTTATTCTTCATAAAAGCACATAACACACAAAGAATTATACAGAAACAAACAGAAAGTTGGCTATAACGTATAGAAAACCAAACGCTCTTAGCAATCATATATATTAAATAGACACTTGATGACCAAGTTCATACACTGACATGTAATATTATAATAATTTTAAGTATCACACACACACCTTCTGTAGCACCATATGTATCAAATTTTGGTCACAGTAAAAAATATATAAAAAAAAACTAAATGTAAACTGTTGTGTAATAGTATGTGGATCAAATATGTAAAATATTAAAACAATTACTACTTTTAGTACTAAATAATAATAATAATAATAATAATAATAATAATAATAATAATAATAATAATAATAGTAGTAGTAGTTGTAAAGTACTAATAAGAAGCCCTCTTACTTTGTGAATAAGTTAAACACTGATTGGGCCTACCTATATAAAAATTCAAATAATATCTATACCAAACTCAAAATAGTAATAGTAATAATAATAAATAATATTCATAACAAAAACAAATTGAAGAAAGTTATTACCAAGAAATCAGTCATAAAATGATTCAAATGTATAAAACATACAGCTGATTGATCTGAAACAGTGTCTGAGTATGTAATAACAAAATACTGACAAATCAATGTCCAAATAGAGGAAACAGCAAAAATCATAACATAGAGTAAATATTTGAACATTCTGAAAATGCAGAAAATCTATTCATAACTGAAAATATATTGTAATCAGGTAACTCTCAGAAGAGAGATTCAAGAAATATTAATCAGTTTTACTCTCCTCAATAAATGGTGTAATGTGAAAATACGTCTCATTCTCACCAAGCATCTCAATCCAAGGAACATCTTTTTTCATTTCCATATTATGCGTTTTTTCTAGACTTGCTGTGAGTCCACCGATAGGTGAGTTTCCTCCACGTCCATCAGAAAGGGACACGTGCGGTATACTTCCATTCTGAATCACAGAGATCTCGTTGGTTTTCAACGCCAAGCTGGTAGTGAGAGGTGCTGTGACATATTGATTCCAGAAACCAACAGACTCCCTGTTACTGACAGTTTCTTTTTGGAAAGTGTCTGGAATTTTCACAGGATTGGATTTAAGGACAGTAAAAGGACCTTCTACAGAGAGCCTGCGACCTCGGCGAGCTGGAGAACCGTCCCACATATGGGTTCCCATATGAACCTAGAAGGATGTAAAAAAAAATAAATTAAAAAAACCCAAACACACACAAAAGCTAGGCATTAAGGGTGCATGAGATGCTGCTACTAGTGAAATAATGCTAGTATGGTCATTTTAATATTACCAATTTTGTGATAACAATAAATTTTTTAAAGTGATAACTAGTCTTTTACACATCTTTTCTCTTTTAAACAACTTTTTTCTTGTAAACAACTTTTCTCTTCACACAGTATTACTTTTTATACTTATACTTATAAATGCTTTTTGGAATGTTACGTTGTGTACATACATGGGTGAGTCAAATGTAAAGCTTTTTGTTTTTTAAATTATTCGCCATTGTTTACTGCAAATAGGTGTCACAAAAATGTAACATATTTTACATAATCTCCATTTCGTTTAATGCAGTTTTCCAGTGCTTAATGAGTGTCCAGATTCCTCTAGAAAAAAATTTGATTCAATTCTAATTTATGTTGCACTTTTAAGGTTTTCATTTGACTCACTCATTTTTTTTTAGATAAACTGAATAGATAGATAGATAACTAACTAACTAACTAACCAACTAAGTAAATAAATAAATATTTACAGCAAAGTGACTTTTGAGTGGTTGTACCTTCAGATTTCCTTTAGTGGTGAATGCACGTCCACATACAGTGCAGACAAAGGGCTTCTCTCCAGTGTGAGTCCTCTCATGAATTTGCAGAGCACTGGAGGAAGAGAACATCTTTCCACAAGTGTGGCAGAAATGCTGTTTGAAGGTTTTCCAGGATTGAGCTGAAAGAAGGGTCAGCGAAGGAGCTGAGGAGGTCATCATGCCTAATACTGCATCTTTGCCATCTTTATTTAAGGTGCTGTTGACTTCCATCTTGATTTTTGAGCAAACTAAGTGGCCCATAGAGGGATGAGGTGGAGAAACAAGGTTCTCGCTGACTTGTAACTGTAAAGGTAGATCTCGCAGCTGGTGTGTGAGCATGTGCTGTTTTAGGTTCCCTTTGGTGGTAAACCCCCTGTTACATGCAGTGCATATGAACGGTCGCTCTTTGGTATGACTGCGATAGTGAATGTCCAAGGCACTCTGACAGGCAAATGTCTTGTTGCAGACATCACATGCATTGTTCTTAGAGGTCCCCTGTTCACCTGAAGGAAACTTAATGGGCATTTCTCCTTTTAGGATATCAACAGGTGTTGAATTAAATGTCAAATTTGGCTTTAAGAGACCTGTGCTAGTCAGCTCAGCATTTGATGTTTTCTGGTGAGTATAAAATGTAAGAGAGCTATAACTGTCCAGTAAACTCTTTTTAGAAAAAGAATCCCAAGAATATGCATTTTCAGGACAAGCAGGGCTCCTAGATCGTTGGCTAGCATGGACATTATCAAGACATGACGAGAGAGACAAATAATCTCCCTCTATTGACACATTCTCTAACTTGCCATTTACTAAATCCTTCTCTTGAATTATTCTCTCTGCCCCAGATGTCTTTATAGCCTGTGATGATGTAGGAAATGAACTATCCTGGGAAGATACTGCATCTTTAGAGTCTGAAAAACTTTCTGTTATTTCCATGTTCTCATCTGAAAGGTTCTCATACAGGTTCTTCTCTTCTACTGAGCATGTATCAGGTTCAACTGATTCTTGGTAACTTTCTGGGAGGGTAACACTGGTAATTTGTCGAACCATGTGCATGCGTATGTGCTGTTGTAAAACCATGGCATTTGTGTACTTTTCTTGGCAAATGGGGCATGAATGCTGCACTTTCAAAGGTGGCATGGCACAGTGGATGCTATAGTGCGTTTTGAGGTTGCCTTTGGTTGTGAAAGCCCGTCCACATACCTTGCACTTGAACGGTCTCTCGCCTGTATGTGTGCGGTAATGCATTTTGAGGGCGCTCTGGCAACTAAGTACACGATGACAGATCATACACTCATTAGGGTCTGTGCTTTTCTTGTCTATGTTCTCAACCAATCGCTGCAGCTTGGTGGTTTCTGAAGTGTCCATACAATCTGGTAGACCCCCAGATTTTGGTGTGATATCCTCATGCAGGAATGGGATCGATGAATTTGTATGGTTAGAAGAAATCTCATTACTGGTGTAGTCTTCAGAACCATTTCCAGAAGAATTTAAATATTTTTGAATGCTCAGGTATTTTAGTTCTTTACATTTTCCATTTAATTTTGGAAAATGATCATTGCCAGATTCCTCTTTATTTTTGTTTCCGCTTTCAAACTTCCCAAACCCATTTAAACTACTAGCGCCAGGACTAGCTGGTCTGCCAACTGATACCACTTGTGCCTCTCTTTTAATTATACTTGGAAGACTTGGCAAAGATGAAGTTAACAACAAACCAGGTAGGCTGGTCACAGATGGTTTGCTGTCTAACCACTTGGACACAGGCTTATCTGGCAACATGGACATACCATATGTGATGCCAGTACTTGTTGGAACATTGTCTAAGTGCTCTGGAACTGGATAAGGATTCATTTGTATGTTTGGATATTTTTCTTTATGACGTTGGAAGTGAACCTTTAGGTTTCCTCGTGTTGAAAACCGATTCCCACATATGTTGCATTTGTATGGTCTCTCTCCTGTGTGGGATCGTAAGTGTATCTGTAAAGCACTGTCACTTCCAAATACCTTGGCACAAAATCTGCATTTGTGTTTAAACAAACTTTCATCAAAAGGCCTTTTGTGTCCAAATGAAGTAATACTGGGCAGTTTGACCTTCCTCTGCTGAGCTAAAGCAGTCAAGGCATTCAAGTCCTCCACAATTGCCCCAATGCTTGGCAATGAGTTTTCAAAGATGTAATTTCCAGTAGGACTATGAGGTAGACTGAGATTATTTGTTAAATTTGGTGTGCTATCAGCTGAAACAGGGGAAGGTGAATGACTTGTGACACTCTGCTGTGTAGAAAATGTATTGTCATGGTCAGATTGTTTTTCAGATGGATACATGCCACGTTTGCTTCTATCTGTATCTTCCATTTGAGTGATGTCTTGGCCACTCAAGAGAGCTGTGGTATCATGGCTGCTGGATAATTCTGCATGTTTAAGTTGTCTGACTTTGCTAATGCCGGCAGACTGACTCACCAGGCTTTGTGCTAGCCCTGCAGCTTCTGCTAGCTGCTGGGAGAGGTGTGAGCTAAGTGTTATTAGAGAGCCAGTCTGAGAAATCTCTGATGTACCTTGGCAGGTGCTGGAGGGTAACAATGTGTCTGTATTATGGGCTGATAACAGTAATATGTGCTGTCGAATTTGCTCAGTGAGCTTCAGTTGCTGCAGCTGCTGCTGCTGCACGGCAACAAGTTGCTCAGTCAGACTCATTATGGTCATGTTGCAGTTGTTAGGATTACTGCTGATAACCACTGTATTCAAACAAACATCCTGAGAGAACTGAGCCACGGCCACTTTTGTACTTTCTAAATTCTCAATGATGACATTGCTGCTGGTGGAGGACAATTTACTCAGTTCGGAGAAAGAGTCTGATTGAGGCAGAACTGTTGAGTACTCTGAAGTTAGGTTGGCAATGTACGCACTCTCATTTTCCATATTGTTCTCATTATCTGATTGGAAATGACTGGCATTGTTACTGTTGGTGTCAGACACAGGTGATGATTTTCTGTTTTCCGCAAGTATTTTGTCATATAATCCTTCGTTATCTTCAGTATTGATGCTGTTGTTTGTTTGGTCCTCTGTACTGTGAGTAGGAGAATTAAATATGACAGATGAAGATGGAGAGGTCAAATTTCCATTTTCACTCACTATTAGAACTAGCAGATTCTTAGAGCAACCCATCTGATGCTCATGGAGATCAGAGATGATTAAAAACTCAGCGCAACAATTCTCACACACATGGACATCACAAGCCTGAGAGCTGCTATTGTTTATGTGGACATCTGCATTATCTTTCGGAGGACAAAAAGAAAAAAAAAATTGTTAGACGAGATATTAATCACAAATTTAACATAAAATTCAACAACTACCAAACAGTATTACAGTTAAATTCAAATGTTTTCATACCCAGTGGAAAGAATAAAGAAGACTTTGCAGAAACAAAACATTTTTTAGTATTTGCTTCTACAGACATTATTTCATTATCATAAAATATTCAAATAGCGTAGGTTAAGGTAATGAAATAAAAATTAAAAATCTAAAAAAGTGATCACTTGAAAAGATTCAGAGCATTTCCTTTCTGAATGTGATGTAAATGTTCTCCTATAACTTTGGTATCCTCTGAATAGCTAATGGATTTGAATTTTCTTTCTTTGTAGATAAATTCCACAATAAAGGTTCAATTCCTATTTTGAAAATCGTTGTGGGTGCAAACTTTAATGACCAATTTTGAATAATTATGCTCATACTACTTATCATGGAAATAGATTAAAATAAAATAACATTAATGATGCATTATAATAATATTTGTTCTTATTATTAACAAAACAGGAAGAGATTCTTGTCACTTAAAGTGAATACTAGTGTAATTTGATATTAATATATATTTAAATAATACATGTTAAATTCTGAAAATCTAAGCATTCTTTCTTTTTTTTTCCAGAACACCCTAACGCAATGAGCGATGCCATATTTAATACATTAGCAAATTAAAGACTAAATTTATGACTTGCATGTAGAAGTAAAGTGACTCAGCATGAAAAACACATTTCAAGTTGTCTAGCTGTCTTAGAGGCCTGTCTCACTCACTATAGCTGCAGTAATGATTCATAAACAATTCCAAAGCGTTATGAGCTGAGTTTCCTGAAAACATGGCAAAGTTAAGAACATTCTAACTGGTAGAGAGACACAGCAAAAGAGAGAGAGAGAGAGAGAGAGAGAGAGAGAGAGAGAGAGAGAGAAGGAGGGAGAGAGAGACACCTGCTGAAAAAAACAATAGAAACCATCACAGAAATTCTAATGGTTTCCACTACAAATACAATTACAAACCATCAGCTAACCATTTAAACCAATACCATGTTTGGTCCTAAATGTTATCCACTAGACCAATAGGATGCAACAAATGACCAGTAGAGACCCACAGGGACCATTGCAGTTTCCATTAAAACCAATACAATTCCTATTATAACCATTAAAAACTCTATAAGGGTTTCTGTTTGTTTTGTATTATGTGATGCTCACTCTACATTTAGCACTCATCTGGGAAACTAAGCCCTGTGTTTTAATACTGTTTGAATATCATTTGTATGATATTGTTAGAAATCGTACATTCTCGGTACAGTCTTATCTGCTTGAGTCACGTGCTCGTTATCCTGAACCTTACCTAAGTGTGGAGGAGGATCCATGTGGACACACTGCGGCTTCGCCTGTTTTCTCCGCGACATGTCGTTCATACATCAGCAGAGTGAAGAGAGGACTGAACACGTTCAAATTTCCCCGCTCCCAAACTCACAAGAAAACTAATAGTTCACTGATGAACAGGAGACTGGAACCCTGTTTCTGCTCACTACATTTAACACATTTAGACTGTAAATATGTTTGCAACTTATTGCACGCGAGCTAAAAAGTCTCCTCACACATTCCCCGAGCTGAGTGTTAAACCCACAAGTACTGTAGATATCATAAAAAATGTATGCGTTCTTTGACAGCATGATGTGGGGAAAGCCCCGCCCACCTCCTTCCTATTGGACAGCGTACAGAGAGGCGGGGTTTGGGTGGAGTAAAGCAGCATGAATCAGAGGTGTGTAATAACTCAATATCAAAACAATGCTGTTATATCCTTTTAGGTGAAATCTCATACATGACTGGTTTGTAGTCTCTGTGATTAACGTGTATCCCATTTAGGCAGGCAGCTTGCACGCAAATTTAATTTGAATTTTGATTTCATTTAAAAACTGATTATAGTCTATCACATTTTTTTTTATGAAGGTTGAATTTTTGGGTGTTGATCAATTTTCTTTAACAGCAATCTGATTGTGATTCAAATGACAGGTTTATGTTAATGCACTCCTTCTAATATGTATGGCTGACTCTATACACACACAATCTAAACTTATAAATAAAATACAAAAACAACAAAACAAAAACAAACAAAAAAACCCCAAAGAAACATGTTATTTAACAAAGCCATCCAGTCATTGTTGTGGTGAAGATTTCTGTAAGTGGATGCTTATTTAACATTTATGGAAGGAGTCTTCAGTGCCAGTGCTTTGTCAGTAAGCTTTCCACAACCAGAAACAGGACAGAAGAGTTTGCACTTTTTAGTGTATGGCAGCATGACAAGCTGAGGTTTTTGCTGTTGTTGTTGTTGTTGTTGTTGTTGTCTTTTTAACTTCAGGAGAGAGAAAAGAGAGGCGTGTTATGTAACTATTGTTTATAGCTTCCATAAAGTGAAAACATGAACTAACCTGTTTTATGGATGTTCAGCAACATAAAATGTAGCTATAAATGGTTAAATGTATGTTGAGTCGTCCATTAATAAATAAAAAACTGTAATCCTTGACATCTTTTTGTGGGATAAGAAGAATAAAGCCTTGCTGTGATATGCTCTTATTGGACAATAATCAATTTCATGGTGGTAAAAATAGCTCCGCTATGACTTGGGCCTTAACACACCACCCTAGCATTGATTATTTTCTTATAACTGGCCTGTGGTATTTCTTTCCTTTCTGGAATTTATTTCTCAAACCAGAATTCAGAATGCGTTAAAATGCCCAATTTCTGGAGTTGTGATATTTTTTCATAGTCATACTTCCCAGTTAGATTATTTGCTTTTGTTTTAGTTCATTAGTCTATCAAAACTGATTAACTTCAAAAGGCATTGGTTGGCTGAAACTGACTCACCAAGGAGGAGTTAACAATCCATCATAACCGATATCAGCATTTTACCAGTTTCAAAGTAGGTCTGGTACAAAATTATATGAGAGTGTAATATGATGAAAGAAGGATGTTTTATGAAACAATACTGTCACGCAAACATAAGCCTTCTTTTTGTACTATCAGTCATCATCTTTTACTTCTATGGACAGAGGTGTGTTGACCTAAACGAACTACCTAATAGGTCTGGAATTTTCTTTTATCCTTTGAGGGAGTATAAACATGACTATTACTGTCGACTGGATCTTCTGATTTATGATTGTACAGCATGCTGAGCAAATACATAAATATATGTATGTGCATGCATGCGTGTGTATATGTTTGTGTGTATGTGTGTATGTGTGTGAGAGATAGAGCCAGGTGTATTTCACTATATCCTATGAGTCATCTTTTACAGTCATTAGATATGAAGGTCTCCTCTGAAGCGCTGCTATGCCTTGCCTGGGGACCATAACAACAGACTGGATGTGGCAAAATGACACCTTTATTTCCTATAAACAAACCCTGGATTCCTGTTTCTATTCCTGTCTGATAATTATACACTTGTACTAGTACACATGCAGTCGACTTACCTCATACAAAAATATTTTGCAGGCTGAAAGAACATTTCATTGATATAATATTGACATGTATTAATTTATTCTGAGCATTTTCTTTGATATATTTCATTTGGTAGTGAAATCAGACAGAGTTGTTTTGTGGTAAATAAATGATTGCACTGAGATTCATGGCTTCTCTAAAGCCTACTCCTTATCTCAGTTTTGATTGTGTAAAAATACAACATAGCTGTCTGAAAGACCCATCCTTTCATTTCTACACAAAAGCATCAGATAGAGGGAGCTGGGAAAAGTGAAATACACATTTATTCTAAAAGATTTGATACAGTCCTTCCCTCACAGTCATCCATTTTCTTTCCTCTTCCGTTGTTGTAAAACTAGGCTTACTCAGAGTTTCAGGAAATCCAAGTGGGCACAGGTACGACTAATACTTATTCTCACACGCATCTTGTTTTTCTCTTAAAATGACAATGATTTAAATGAAATGCCTTGATGGTTCTATAGAAGAGTGGGTTACTAAAATAGCTCTGTCATGAATAAACTTCACAACCTACCTAAGACACTTTACAGAGTTGAACAAAGGTTGTCATTTATTTATAATTTATTTTTAAATCTGAATAAGGAATTCAGTTTAAGCTTAATATCCTCAGTTTTGTCCACATTTTCTGAGAATGAATTTAGATGTCCCTCAGCCATGGAGGCATAAGTGACCTCATATTGCATAGCATCTGTTTGCATTAATGTAGTTTATATTCATGGTTTGTTAGGCATGTTTGGCAGGACCCAAGCTTACGATGCTGTAAATCTGCCTAGTAAAGCTGCCAGTGAGACGAGCAGCTCTGAAGATTGGCAGGTATAGGCATGGCAGAATAAATATTTCTTTAGTAACTCCATCTATGTCATTCTTTAGCATCTTTCACATTCTCTCATCTTTTACTACACTACATATACCATGTTCTGATGCATTGTTTTTTGTTGTTGTTGTTTTTTTTTTTGCATAGAACACACATAATTCAGAAATATGTTTAATTTTCTTCAATACAGCAGTGTTAGGAAGAAAAAATAAAATCTATTAAAAAAATTCAGATATCCCTCTGAGGAAACACTAAAACTCTATAATTGAGTGTTTCTTCATTAGAAAGGAATCATCTTTAAGGAAGCATAAAAAAACCATATTATATATATAACAATATGACAGAAAAAAGCACCTTTATTATGTGTCACATTTTAGTCGGATTTCATACAGTATATGCACTATATATGGAATGTGGCCATGTTTGCATGTGAGCGCTTGCCTGCTCATGTTGAGTAAGAGACTCTGTCATAATTATGGTTTTTATCCCAGAATATGAACTATCCATGCTCAAAGATCTAAGTAAGGTCATTTTGCACTCCCACACCACAGCCATGTCACAGAAGCAAACTAGTGTGGTTACGTTAAATAACCTAGTATTATAGTAACAGCTTTTAAAAGGCCCATTTGTTTCAAGGCTGTATATATATTACAAAGATAAGACAAATATAGAGATGAATACAGTTACAAGCAGCAATTTTTGGAAGTCAGAATAAGCTATTGAATGCATTGTATTTTTTTAGTCAGGAGTGGGAGCAAAACTGATTAACAACAGTTCAGTGCACTTCAAATGAATGAGCTGAGTGAGGTATGAAATCACAGCATGTAGTCATATTTCAGACAGTGACCTCACACACTGACTAACACACTCAGATATGCGGGTCTTTCATAGAGGATATGTTGGACCAGTAGTATGGACACACATGCAGACACACACACACACACCCACACACACACACACACACACACACACACACACCCCCCCCGCGCGCGC
>JAOUWY010000015.1:12889319-12903306 GCA_025728095.1 Prietella phreatophila | reverse complement strand
AGTATATGCATTGTCATAGAAATCAAAAGACCTAGCTACATATTGCATAACATATAATGAAGTTGTATATGTATGGATGGTTGTATGAATTGCGTGTGTGTGTGTGTGTGTGTGTGTACCTTGTTCGGGCACTCCCTCAGATGGAACATTCTGTCTGTTGTTTTCACTGTTGCCGGAGTGGCGTCGCTTTCGTCCTGATATCAGAACACTCCTGTAAACCTGGAACATCATCATTCTCATCATCATCATCATTGTCATCATTACCTACATTGGCTTTACAGTATATGGTATGTTATCCAACGATGCTGTGCTTACACTGCTGCTGGCCTGAGGCTGAGATCTGTAACACTTCATGATGTTCTGGAATGATTTATCCTCTTTAGTCACCTGTTCAACACACAAGTAACAGACTGCGTAGAGCAAAGTAGCAAGGAAAAACATTTGCATTATCTTGTTTGATTCCAGGATGTTTACTCTATCGCACCTTAGCCATGACATAGATGGCACACATGAGCAATTGGTCGAGGTGGCGATCCATCATGAGCTCAGTGCAGTGCACCAGCGAGTACTCGAAGCAGGTCCAGATCTTCCTGCGCAGATCTGTGCTGATGTCCAGCTTCACACACAGGTCTCGGAGACGCACGCTGGCCAAGTGATACACCTGACACACAGCACAGGAGGAACAGGTCATTACACACTGCACTTTGCCTTATTTACATAGGTACACTAAAGCACTATTCGAGCAAGACTATAACTAATCAAACATAATCTACACAAATGACTACAAATAGCCAGGATGTGTTAAGTGTTACTCAACAGGCACAGTGCTCAAACAATGACAACATAGCACCCTGCTGTGTGTATTACTACCTTCAGTTATTACATAACCATGAGGCATATTCTAACCTGGAATACATTGAACAAATACTCAGTACTGATACTGCTCTAAAGCGCTGGATCATTATTGGATATGGAGAATATTTTCCAATCTGACCCACTGACCCCACAATATATTTTTGTGATTTTATGCCACGTGTTGATTGTGATGCATGACTCAGATCATTCACATTAACATATTAACCTCAAACGCATTTCACACAATATAGCAAAAGCAGCTTGCAGAAAGACAGCTTGGTTATGACAATGTCAGTATATCCGTACATGGTATCAAACTACATTCAGAACATTGACATCTATAATGGAAAAACGAAATTGGCCTGGCTCGGTCTCCATCTCTGTCATTACTAAAACCTGCAGCTTTATTTTCAGGACTGTATATTTACCCACCTCTCAGACTTTCAGATGTTTGTGCTTGCATTTTGCCATTGCCTTGTTATTATCTTGCACTTTATATCAATTTCACACGTTTGTTCTTTGACTTCCTGTTACACCATTAGCTTTGCCTCTTGCTTATCCGTAAACATCCTTTTGCAACCTAGCCTTTAGCCTATTGTTTTATACTTACCTTCATCAATGTCTTCTCATTAGTATAGCTGTTAACTTATTGTTAGCCTACTTCCTGTTTTGCCTTGTAATTAGCTTAGCATAGCTTACCATAGTTTAGCATATCCTTTGTTTGCTTGCCTATTTCTGGTTATGCTTGTTATTTGGATATTTACCATTTAGTATCAACACTGTGTTCATTAAATCTTGTACATGCATTTATTTCTGGTCTAGGCTGAATCACTACTGGAACATTGCTGTTACTGAGGAAACTGGGTGTTGCAGGAATACAGAAGAAAATATACACTGATTTGTAAAAAACAAAACAAAACAAAACAAAACAAAAAAACCACATCTATCTTTGGTATTCACTTACATTTTAGTAGTATGTCCCTACATAAAACAAATCTCAAACAGAATAGTTACTCCACAACCAAGCTGATATCAGAAATGTGATGTTTAAAAAAGGACAACAAGACTGATGTAAGTGTGTGTAACTTGCAGAGGTTTAAAACTCAGTATGTGTTGTTTAGTCATTAGGTTATACATTACCAACAGAGTCTTTATACAGCATTAGCGTCCTTGCTCACCTTTCGAAAGAAAAGACAGAGGGAGCCTGTTCTCTGTGCTCTGTTTGGTGTTCCCTGCTGAGGGCTCGTCTTGGCGTGCTTGCCGGTTGTAGGGCTGGTGTGAGAAGTGCCAGCAGGCATGGTGGTCGTCAGCTGTTGGGTGTTCAGCGAGCCAGTCAGAGCTTGGGCAGTGAGAGTCTGTAGTCCCGGTCCACTCTGGCCAGTCACACTCACCTGCACTGGGATAAATGTGATGCCTCCATTCTCATTGGCTATGCCTGCAGAGAGGAGGACATTTTGTATTATCAATCTTTAGAATTATTATGCATGTAATTGGACACTTTATGATAATAATAATAATAATAATAATAATAATAATAATAGGTAAACAAACATGAATGCATCATAATAAAAACTGTATATCGCTGGTTTTAATTACTATGGTACTTATTAGTTAGTAATTAATATACTCTGCCCTACTAAGCTACTATCTACAGGTAGTACGCTAGATGATTAGACAAAGGGTTATTTATACTCCACTGTTTTTACTCTATTAAAACAAACATATGGCAAAAACAACAAATACTCTCCTTTGTCAAAATCGGCATATATGTTAGTACCTTATTAGTACAGTACTTAATTACTATATCTATGCTATGATTAACACTTGTGTTAATCTCTAGAATCCACCCAAATCAACACTTGAATAGCTCACTGTACCTTGCACTGGTATTGTGACCGTCTGTCCATTGTTAGCAGTAACAGTAGCTGTTGCCATAGTGACCACGGTTTGGCCTGCTGGTATGGTGCTGACCAATGAGGGCTGACTGACCCGGGTTGATACAAGAGGGTCAGAGGTCATCTCTGAGTCCACAAAGAGGCGCCTACGTGCTGTACCTGTGGGCGGGGAGCTGTAGCGCTCATGGAGAGTTGTGGAAGAAGAGGACACTCCTGGCGGGAGCAGCAAGATTAAAGCATTCTGAACAGGAGTAACAAACTCAATGACTGACTTAAAATCTCAACGTTTTGTATGCTATTTGACTGTGTGTCTTTAGTGAGTCATTAGTGCTACAGGTCTTTACCTTTTCCTGTTCCTGCAGAATTAGCACTGAGCTCATTAGTTTTGGGGAGGTTTAGGTTGCCAGATTCATCCTCCAGGTATTGAGGAGGCATTACCTAACATATATGTCCACAAATAGAAAAATTTTTAATTTACATCATCAGAGGTAAAATGAAGATACAACGATAATAATTAGCATCACCTTTGCAGTAATTTTGGCCACGGAAATGTTTGCTGAAAAGTATAAAATCTAACACTTAGCAAATAATTTTATTAGCAATTAAATTTTTTAAGTGATTTAAAATGCTATTTGTTTCCTTCCTTGTTTATTTTGTTGCATACAGTGGTAAATAAACAAGGTCAAAATTTGTAAATTACTAGGACCTAGTGCAATGCATTTAGATTATTTATTTATCAACTATTTTTGATTATTGTCAACTCAGGTTCTGGCTGTCAAGTTTAGCTTTTTCAGCTCAGTGTGTCCTGAATTTCAGTTTTGGGCCAGGAATTTTAATATCCATAAATTACTATCATTAATGCCTTAAACAAACCATGGCTTGAAACAGGTGTTCAGTCTCACCTCCTGACAGGAAGGCACACGGTTTTTGGCCCCTTTAATACTCCCCCAGAGTGGGGAACTCTCTTTCCAAGCCAGGCTATCCAGCACCTGCTCCTCCACATGGTTCAGATGCTTCACTACCTCCCTGACGAGACCTTCTTCCGCCCGAACCAGTACCTCGATCACCTGACGAGTGGAAGAGAACAAGAAAGAGTGAGATAAATATATTCAGATATATAACTCTGATATATAAATCTGAACTTGTATTAAATATTACTATATGCTTGTATTGACTCACCTTATAAAAGTGGTAAGGGGGAATGTCAAAGATCTGCAGAACCCACTGGAACTCACCAGGTGCGTGGTAGGAGAAGATGACAATCTCTAGACAGCAGGCTATCAGAGAACGGTGGAACATGTCCTGCTCTAGAATACACTGGTGGAGACATTGGAACTCAGTATGAGCTTCATAGGTGGCTCAAGGGAACATTAACAAAATTGTAACTAACATTATGTAAAAACAAACAAACCATGACCTTCAGCATTAATAAAAATTTAAATAAACCAAATAAGCAAAAAAAAAACCCCACCTAAAACACCTGTATAACTAATGTTCATCATTCAGTAAAACAAAGCTCACAATGACTGATATGAATCAACACCTTAAGAAACATGTTTGTGGTTGTTAACTGGCAAAATTCACAACTGAGGTTGAACAGCAAAATATTTCCACCTGCACACACTGTTCAGTAACATGTAGAACCATGTTGTCATAATTTTTGCTCATTTATGTGGATCGAATAAATATTCATCAATTCATTCGAATTTTGTTAACACGTAAACAAAAATGTGTTAACTGACTGTGTTATTTGTTAACGTTACTTATGGTTTACCAATGCAGAAGTACATAATTTGTTTGTGTTAACTATGGTAATTCAGCAAATATTGTTACTGAAGGGAACCCTCATATAAAGCATTACCAACTAAATAAACATATATGGGTGAAAGCTCACAGAGAGGTCACTTTCTCCAAGTCTCTTCTTTTCCTGGTCAATGATGCCCTCCAGTGTCTTATAATACAGTGCCTCAGCTAGGCAAAAGTATTTCGCAGCAATATCTGTAAACAAACAAACAAACATTTTATATATATATATATATATATATATAATGAGTCTTTATTAGTCACATATACATTACAGCACAGTGAAATTCCTTTCTTTGCATACCCCAGCATACCAGGAAGTTGGGGGTCAGAGATGATACAGTGCTGCTGGAGCAGAGAGGGTTAAGGGCCTTGCTCAAGGGCCTAACAGTGACAGCTTGGCAGCTTGTTGAACCCCCAACCTTCCGATCAGTAACCCAGAGCCTTAACCACTAAGCCACCACATATATGTATGTGTATGTGGTGTGTGTGTATGTGTTTTTTATGTTAAAATAAATGCACCAATCATAATGTAAAATGTTTCAAACCTCTTGCCAGGCCTTCGTTTTCCTCACCCTTGGCTTCATAGCTCTGGAGGAACACCTCGGACATCTCCTTCAGTCTGGATGCAATAGCTTCACTGGGGTTTCTTGCACACGCCCTAGGTTTTAGAATTTAAAAATGTACTCTAAATCATGATGCTTTGACAAAACATGTGCCTCATACAATTTTTTTTTTTTATTAAATGCCAAGTTTGAAATTGTTAAAACAACCAATCCAGTTTCTTGTTATGGCAATAACAGGACTCGTTTAATGCTACCAATTCTGTACTGTATTTACTGTTTGTAAATAAGTATTTGGCAAACCAATACTGCGATTCCGGTTTGCTACTCTAACTACTATTCACTAATTAGCAATAGATGTCCAGTGTCCGTCTCACCTGAGACAAACAGAATATAAGACTTCGTGATGTGGAGTGTAGAGGGTGTGTGGGTGTGTGTGTGTGTGTGTGTGTGTGTGTGTGTGTGTGCGTGTGTTGTGTTGTGTTTATTACTTCAGCATGTCTCTCAGTCTCTGGCTCGGCCTGTGTTTAAGTCCCGCCAGGAGACTGTGCAGACGGGCGATGCCTTCCATTGCTGTGGACACTGGAGTGCCAAAAGCAGTCTCCTGTAAGTACGCCCTCCCTGTCAGCGGAGTGGACACTTTCAGAGCTGCTGCCTGTGAAAGAGTAGTTTTAAAAGAACTAAAGTAGATGTATCATTTATCTTAAACAATATGGTTCAAATATATGAATCTGCCACCAGATTTGTGTTCTTAGGTATTGTCTCTCAAAGCGTGATTTTTAATATATTATTTAATGAAATTATTTTTTTGCATCTCTCAGTGACTAACATGATATCTTTATGTATATAAAGAAACTGATTATAGTTTAGCTTGTCATCTTTTAAAAAAAAAAAAAAAAATTATTAAAGGACTTTTTAAGACTCCTGCAATCATACTGTCAAAAGCAGCAGTTAAACTTCCCTCTTATATAAAACAGTGAAAGGTTAAAGTTCAGTTAAGGACAGTTTACTCCAAATGACCTTGAAACAGGTTTTCATGCTATTTTTAAAAGGAGTAGTGTTTGTGTACACAGGAATGTGTTGGTTTCTGTGACATTTAAATGCAGTTGTCTCACAGTGAGAGATTTGTGCAGAATGCTGGCAGGCTGGTTCTGGTTCTCTGTCCCCTCACACAAGTACGGTCCTGGTGTCCCAATGTCCTCTCTCGCTCCGTTGCCCAGAAATATCCTCTCATCTAGAGCACCTGATGACAGAAATTGCTCCTCATACGCCCGGTTCAGAGATGTCCTGAGATACACACAGAATCACAGACACACGAGAGTAATACAAATGTGGCATACTGTGGCAACAAATTTAAAGTGACTTATAAAGCGTCACATTCTTAAAGATACAGTAGGGATGTAAGCAAATATGAATACATAATTAGGAAAGAAAGAAAGAAAAAAAAGAAAGAAAGAATGAAAGAAAGGGTTTTGGCCACACCCACTTTTAGGTTAAGTGCAAATACAGATAAAGACATAAATATAAGGAGCTCCAAACAGATTTAGATACAGTAATAGTGTTACACTCCTAGTATACATCATATAATGCAGCAGTTAAGGCTGATTTTTAATGAGCTTTATTAGCTTTATTCCTGTGACTTCAAACACTTACAGACTGTCTCCAAAATTAACAGGATCCAGGAATCCAGTGAGCGTCTCTTCTTTTCCCTTCAAAATCTATAAGTATGTGAGAAACACAAATGAGGAATATAAGTATTAGCTGTGAACGGTTACAGAAAAATCACAGTATGACTGTACGAACCAGTATCACAGTTTTCAGCACAGTATCTCTCACAAAATCTGCTCCTTTTTTTTATAGATGATGGCACTGAATGGTGTAATGAGATATAAAAGGGTGCATCAGATATAGATTTAGAACAGTGTATCAGAGGTGTATTAAAGCTATAGTATGGAACTTTTCTGGTTAAAAAATGAACAAAAATCAATTACTGAGCAAGCACATAAAAAAAAAAAAATAATCAAAACGGTCTCCTTACCTTACCTCGAGTCTCAACGGTAAGTTTACAGTAATGATTTCTAATTTGTGCTCTCTGGTTGAATTTTGCGGGAAATGTCATGCGTGGTTACGTCACGTCCGTAAACAGAAAGAAGAGCCGGATACTAGATCATGTGTGTGCTGAGGATGGTGGAGTGGTAGTAGATTGTTCTTACAACAGTTGCTTAGAATTTAAACTTGTCATCTAGATGGCTGCTTTAATCTGGATAGTTCTAAACTCAATCAGCTGTTGTCAAAACCGAGAAACCTGAAACTGTGGAGAGCCTGGTTTTGTTTAGTTTTGCTATGGCCAACATGATAAATTGCACTTATTTTCTAGTAGCTATGAGAAAGAACAACTCACCACTAATCCAAGAAAAACGTATCCACTACCATCTCTGTTGTCAAGTATTGGAGCTAATATACAACCCATATGCATATCTCAAACCATCAGATTCCTTACAGAAGAGCAGTGCTGAAGAACAACCCACGTGGAAAAAAAAAACCTCAGCAACTAACTTGCCATTTTATGCCTACACTGTGCTGTATAACACATTTATAAACATTTCATAAATTTTGTAAAATGCAATACTGGATGTATGTTCCTATATAAAGTGGATGAGTACACTGCTCTAAAGCTAAGATGACAGGTGGGTACTTGAAACTATAATTCTCAATGTTTAAAGAATGCATTATTAGTAAACACAAACAAGATTAGAATGAAAAATGACAGCAAGAACAGCCTGCATTTAACTGGAAATGACTGACAAAGTTCTGCATACATTCAGTAACAATTTCACATTTTCTTATCAATGTATACTATAACAGTTTATCATCACATTTTTTATGTCCATCAGATCAGGATGTGGTCATTTGAGCTTTTTACATGATCTTGATTTCTCACCTTGCGTTCGAATAGCTTCTTGATGAAGGGCTTCCAGAAGTGTTCCTTCACCCCTTTAGCATCGAGTACCACACCATGATTCAGTTCACAAAGCTGCTCTATGAAGCAGAGTGGACCGGCGCCTGGCTTATAGTCCTTACTGTTAAAATCTTCTGAAAGGCCTACACACACACACACAGAGATAGAGAGAGATGCAGTTGCGAGGTACAAAGCTGATACGGCAGATGTAATTTCATGCTGTGTCTCTCTCTGATAAAGTGTGTGATGTGTTTGGAAATGCGCCTATACCAGGGGTGTCCAATCTTATCCGGAAAGGGCCGGTGAGGGTGCAAGTTTTCATTCCAACAAGCAGAAGCCACACCTGAGTCTATTGAAAGCCAAACTCAACTGATTAAACAGGTGGAACAAAGTGATGTTTCTGCTCGGTTGGAATGAAAACCTCCACCCACACTGGCCCTTTGAGGATACGATTGGACACCGCTTGCCTATATACCTTTGAAGGTGGGGTTGAGCAGATCTTTGCGGCTGGAGCACACCAGAGAGTTGGAGTAAACCAGGTCAAGTGCACACAGCAACAGGTGATAGGAGTTCACAAGGTCATCACTGATCATTGGGAAGTTTCCTATAGGAAGCAACAGGACAAAGACAGAATAGATGGTGGGTGGGGATGAGGCAAGTACCATTTGTGAAATCACTCAAGAATTATTAATGATTATGATATAGAAGGTTATGTGAAGTATGCAAGCGTAATATTTGACCTGGTTGAGGTTATGAATAGCACAATGCAACCAACTACTATCCAGCTCTGATGTTCTTATCCACAAATCAAACACTGACAACCTGAGCTGAAACACACTTTAAAACAGCAATATCACACACAGACACACTGTATATCAGCCAGACAGGACCCCTGCATTACAGGAAAAGTCTGCAGGAGAGAGGCCGCTTTGCTCAGCGGTATGGTGTAGATTTATTTCTTCCTGTTTAATTGATTTCCAGAGGAACCTGCACACATGAGGACCCAGACAACAATCCCCATGGTCTTGGCAATAAATAATGATGAATATTTAGCCCATGACACCATCAACCCACCCTCCCTCAGCTGGACATACTCCACAACTCTATCATTATTTATGAAGCAGAGAAATTAGACTATCCAGACAGAAACATGCTCTAAACACTTCAGCATCAAACTGTGTAAGAAAATTTGGTCCACGTATCGACTGCTAAAATCAAACAAGCCTTGTGCTAGAATTAAACAACATTACAGTTCTGAGGTAACATTGATATTACTAGTAATATGACTGATGTCAAATGAAACCACCAGAAAATGCTAAATTCTTGTTAACATGTCATTAACATTCAAGTTCATCTACATATTCACATGTTCTGCAATATGTACTTACTTACAAGATCCTCAGTGCAGTCCACAAATAAAGCAAAAAGCTGCACCGTAAAGCTTCGACAAGAACGAATTCTACAAATGACAACAGCAACATGAAGGAGATTTAAACTAAAAAACGGATCAAGGAAAACAGGAGGGAAATAGAGATCATCCCACTGGTCCTGCAGAGACCATTGGCTACTTAAATGCAGACAAGTCCTGACTTGTCATCTGCACCGGTTGCTATGATAAGCAGTACATGCTGCACATGCCCGAAAATGATTGTCTCAGTCAGCATGCTTACTTTCTTCCCCCTGCTGTTCTCTCTGCAGCTGTCAAAATCTATTGTTCTCTAATATCATGCTCCATGCTATTCTTTATGCTTAACACCATATATGGGTTTATATCTCAAAACCGAAATGCATTTAAATCACTTAGAACAAATCATTTTCATGTCTTAAACCCTAAAGGACCAGACTGTATGTCTACACTTACATTCCTCATCTTATAACTACAGATATTTTTCCCTGTAGTTACTATACAATTCCAATGAGTTACTTAATGAGATGAACACACTAATAAGACAAGAGTTTAAGGGTTTAAACTATGAATGCATTCACCACTGAGAGTATGCTAGCCTTATACAGCCACACTGTTTTGATTCAAAACAATCATTACAGACACCCTCCAAGACACATCTCTCAAGCTCTTACACAATTCTCCTGAGCTCATTTTACCCAGTGGTTGTGCAAACTGGTCTGTTTCAAAGAAGGTCACACAAAACGAATGCAGTGGGTCAGCATGTGTGTGTTTGTGCATGTGTGTGTGTGTGTGTTTGTGTTTGTGTGTGTGTGTGTGTGTGTGTGTGTGTGTGTGTGTGTGTGTGCGCACGCGCATGTGCAAGTCCCCTGTGGCTTCTAGCTGATGCAGGCAAGCCGGCACAAGCCCTAATAATGATTGGTGAGCACATGACCAAGGTCTTTTGCATGTCATCCAATAGGAATATGCGCTACCTACTCCATGGCTAATGACCCATCACGCTTTGAGAGACAATACCTAACAACATATTCAATAAACACTGCTTTTTTTCCTCTTGCCCTGTGCCCTCAGCTCACACCGTTTTCCTTTCTTCTCCTTCATCACAACTGTGACTTCCTCTCTTCCTACCTCAGATAAATGGGCTTCGTCTGCCATCCTACATACACAAACCTCCATATAGTAACCAAGTCAGAATGTTAAAAATGAATGCTCATCTGAAATTAAGCTTGAAATGACTCTCACTATAATAATACAGGAGAAACAGGCAGTATTTCCAATGTAGTATTACCACAGTACTTTAGTTGGTTTTCACACTACTTCAGAATACTTGAGTCTGCACCCAGAACAGTTCTGGGCTCAGAATTTGTTCAGAACCCGAGGACCAATTGTACATGTTCCACAGTTCTCCATATGTCACTTTTGTGCATGTGGGCTTCCCAAATGGTACACACCAGGTTCATCCTTTATTTAATTTTTATTTATTTATTTATTTATTTTCCCCTTAGATACCAACACTCAAGCAGCAAAGAACAGTACTTTTGGATGCATGGCAGGTAATCGTGCAGGAACACAAATGCAAATGAGAAGCTGCATGATTTTTAGCCATGCAGTCTAATATTTTCTGCAATGCTGTTAGTACAAGCACTCTAGCTGAAAACAGCACACTATAGGACTCTCAGGACAAATGAAATCTTTGCGTGAGAACCAAAATTCCAACGGATGGGGCTGGCCCTGGTTTAACTTCTCCTATAATCCTAACCCTAACCTCTTACTACTAACACTAACCCATGAGATCCTGTACACACTTATTCAGCCTGAAACACACTGAGTTGTTTCCACCCGCTGCCAAGGTAGGAGGAGCTGGATCAGGTCTGGTCTTTAGGTTCCGCAGTGAGGAAGTACTTGGAGCAAATGCAATAAAGCAAGTGTCAAAATGACCTAAAAAGTCATAGTCCTTACCTTTTGCATGCACAAACAGGACCCAGCAGAATTGGAAGAGCTCAGCCACGGTGCAGGGATGTCGTCTGAGGTCACAGGAAACAACAATTAGCTAAAGCTTCTTATCAGTTAACAAGTGTAAGGTTGTAGAAGGTTTGCACACATAAACAGCTTATACACATGTACAATACAGTAAAAAGCTTGGCACATAGACAAGACAGGACCAAATGTTGTAATGTCGTAAACTTCATTTAAAACACATGATGTCAAATCATTAGATAAGTTTACAGTTTATATCACAGATAGTTTATATTGGAGATAACAGAAGTAGACCTCTGTAAACCGGTGCATGAAAAAAATACCTGTCTTTGTAAAATTATTAGCTACTATACAAGTGACCTTTGGCATTTCCAGAGCAAGGTCAATATAATTTACACATTAGGTAATCATACACAGTGTGTACAGTAGCTGGGTACCTACTTTTGTTTCCTGCTTCTGTGTGCTCTAGGTGGTTCTTCAGATGGAGGTTTAAATATGTCCATGAATATGGGGACGTATTTCTTAAAAATGACAGCTGTCACAGTGAAGTTCCTCTCCAGCTTTTCTGTGCTCTGCCGGAATTCCTTTGGCAGGTTGGCCATATCCTGCCAATTCTTCATTTTGCTGAAAAACTCGATCAAACTGGGAGGAGAACAAAAGATAACAATTGATGTCCATGTCAATGTAACAGTCAACTGTCCATTCCCTAATATACAAATTCAAATAATTCTGAAAATACCATCTTGTCCAAAGTTTCCCATCATATTTTATCATGCTTTTTTTCTTGTTAGACTAACGCTAGTTGCATTACCATGATGACGACAATCTTTATTGTAGTCTTGAAGTGTCAAACACAGAGTGGTTATCATACAGATGAGGGACGTTACAAATGATAGACAATTAAAAACTAAAAAAAGTGATGAAACATATTTTTTTACAGAGTACATGCCTGGTATGATGTTGACGTTTATGCAACATATACATAACCTGTATAATAATAGGGATTGGAATATTGATGACTTCAGTTGAATAAACATTATATTTCATCAATTGCATTCAAAGTGCGTTGAGAGAATGAAAAAAAATACATTATCAACACAATTGTTATACTGTATATTATGTTATAATTGATCAAACATGACAGAATGTCCTGTTATAGGAACGTTGGTTATTTCCCAATAATAGAATGTCCTGAAATGTATTATATATCTTACACCATTGCAATTTGCCAACAATTACAATTTGTATTAATTAAAGCATGACATGTCATGCTTTCCATACCATGACCCTGACCAAGATAACTATTAGTTTACTATTACTATTAGTGAATGAAAGTGAGTGAAAAGAAGTGTGTGCGTGTCCCACAATTGAAAAGATTTAAAACCCTTCTCAGAATCCCTGATCTGATATCATGCTTAAATGCATAGCACTGCTGCTTGAAGTGCTAGAGAAAACTGGATGTAGTGATTTTTGCTTGACAATCCCTTGCCCACATGACCAGTGAAAGAAACACAGGCTGCAGTGTCAACTATAAATGGCTTACACACCTCTGTTCTGAAGAGCGGAGAATTCGTGTGAGGGACACATAATTGCCTTCAGCCGTGCCTTTCCCAATGGTGGGTACAGACGTCCTGCAAGCCACGTACAGGGCACATGCCAACCAGTGCAGTTCACTACCCTGAGAGAGACAGACAGAAAAAAGATAGGAAAGACAAAGGAGATGGGAAAGTAATTATTACTTAAGTCTTAATAAGTCTCCTGTTATAAAATGCAGTGAGAGAACAGGCTGAAATGTTGTTTTTTTACTAATAATATAAATTGCCTACATTACTACTACTAATAATAATAATAATAAATTATAATAATTCAGTAAATGCCATTAATGAATAGGTAACTACAGTGAAACTAACAATAAAAGTTAAACAAGAGTGTGTAATTTAGACAATTTATGGGTTAATCAATCATTTAAACTTTAATTATGTATCTTACTATCTTTTGCATAATGTATCTAAAATGTAGATAAAAAAACTGATGAAATGCATTTAAAATGATAATTTAATTAACTAATGCCAATTTAGGAAAAAATAGACGAATTAGATATATAAGATGCTAAAATTAAACTATTTGCTAAGGTAAAGTTTATAACGTTAAGTATTCTTTTGTGGGTTTGTAGGATTTTGAGAATATTCAGTTTTCAGACTGGAATAAAGCTGGTTCGACGTTGGACGTTCGATATTCGCGGAAATGCGGGAATTAAGGGACCGTCTCTAAAGTTACATACGACATTGTTATACACGTTTCTAACTTCAATAGCACTTGGAGGGAATGATGTACAGTCATATATAACCAACTAGAGAGTATTCATTTTAGATTTTTAATATTTATCAAAATAAGCTATTAAATCACATTTTAATTGGACAAGAATTTTACTGCAGAATGGTATATTTTGTATACAAAAAATATACCTTTTTTAAAGCTCAGTAGCATTTGAAGGGAATGACAGTCTCTCTCTCACACACACACATACATA